>LDKF01001189.1:18909-54399 GCA_001026735.1 Rotylenchulus reniformis
CCTGCTTGTTCAATTGAGCATGAGAATTATTAATTTAATAAAAATACAAAAATTGTAATCAAACATATATTTTTCCGGTGAAATTTAGCAAAAATAATTTTTCGCGTGCCCACTTGAGTTGCGAGCTCGTGCACCGCCGCGATGGCCTCCAACTCCAGCGAGCCGTTCAGCGCACTGTTGGTGCGGCGTCGCAAGCCCTGTTGCAGTTCCTTGTGCAGCTGGCGGTTCACAGTGGCAATGTCCTCCAGGGAAATGGGAGACCTAAAGGAGGGAAAAAGCTTAAAATGTAAAATAATTTTTAATGATAAGGGACAAATTTTTATGGAAAAAAATTATTTATAAATTCCTAAAAATCATAAAAAAGGTGATCTAAATTTTACAGGTTCCAATCTAATTTAAATTCTGATTTATTATTGCTAATAAAAGGTCACTTAAAATTGTCATTTTTTAATAAATTTTTAAATTAAGAGTTAGAGAAAAAAATTTTTAATTAGAAAAATTGTATAATTTTTACTAACCCGATGCTTCTGCATTGGCGAATTTTCTGCGTCAAATTGTTGCCCTCCACGGACAATTGGTCGCCAAAATTGAAACGCAGTGGGGCACCGGTGCCGGAGATGGGGCTGTGGGCCTGGCTCCGGCTGGACTGGTACACTTTGGCAGCCGTTTGCCAGCGCTAAAAATTGTAATTTTTTTTGAGAAAAATAAAAATTTGCACAAAAAAATATTTAAGAAAATGAGATTAAATGCAAAGAATTTAATAAAATATTTAGAAAGGATTTAAATAAATTTAAAGGACTGAAGGGTTGGAACTTTCAACTTTCACCAATTTTTTTTTTAATTTCTAACCTAAAGTTAAGGATTTTTACAAGGAAGCAAGCAAAAAGTTTAGGATTTTTGAAACCTGCGAGTCCTGCTGTCGGTAGAGGGGCGAAACACCCAGAGAATCGGCCAGGAAATTGGCGTCCGGCCCCGAGTTGGCGGGAGTTTTAGCGGGCGGAATGCCGTCCATTCCCGCTGCGGTCAGCAACTGAGAGGTGGAGGAGCAAATGCAAGCGCCGCCACCGGCAGAGGGAAAAGACATTTCTGCAATGCAAGCGGAAAAGTTCAGGTCTAAGGGGAAGAAAAAAATGATCAGGTCTAGAAAGCATCAAATTTAAAAAATACATTAAGTTTAATTGAGGCCTAAATTTCTCGAAAAATATTTGGGGAAAAGGTCTAAAATCTATAACTCTAAATCTAATTCGCAATTTTTCTGGGGATGGGCTTGTTATTTAGGTTTCCGCAAATTTCCTAGCTCTAATCTCTAATAATAGTGTAAAAATTGCTTAGGAACAGACCAACAAACAAACTATGGATTCTTCTTATCAGGTTTTTTTCCTTTTCGATTATGGGCATTGAATTTGGAGTTTTTCGATTTTTTAATAGAGAAAATCGATTTTTAGGTCGGGTTTTTTGGGTTTTTAAACCGTCAAAAAGTGCTTTCCTACCCATCAAGAACATCAACCAACCAACCGTTCTCCTCCTTCTCCTCGTCGTTCAATAACAAGTCGTAAACAAAGGATGGGGGCGAAAGCACTCCGCCGCCGCCGTTTCCATTTTCCCTTTCGCCGCCGATGTTTTCCCCAAAATCGGTGCTATGACCATTTTCTGCCACTGTCTGCGCCGCACTATTTCTCTGCATCTCTTTCTCTAACCTTGAAAATATTTGGCGAAATGTATTTATACAAATATTTGAATTAGAAAACCAATTGCCGATATTTTAAAAGGCCAAAAACTGGCCAAAGATGCACAACAATGGAACAGTATTAGAAAAAATCTGTAACAAAAAGTATTTGGTCGATTTTTTGGGATTTCGGGTGTTTGATCAAAGATTTCAGCTTTTCTTATAGGTTCGAAGACCGTTCAGATTAATTTTTTTTTTACTTTTTGGCAAATAATTATGTTTCATTTTAAAGGATAAAAAATTTATCAAAGATTTAGATCATTAAATAGCAAAAACTGGTCCATTGTTGGTCTAATTAAAATTTCTAAAAAATAAAATGGCGAAAATTTGTAAAAAAAAAACTTAAAAATCTATGGTAGAAAATGAAAAACCGGAATTTTTTAAAAATGCGCAAAAACACACCGAATTGGCCCAACCCACCCGCCGATGAGTGCAAATAAAGGATTAGCGGGGGGAGGGGGCTTTGTGCCGAATCATAAGATGTACCAACAGTGGGCGAGGGGAGGGAACTCTTGAGTTTGTTTGTGGTGGATCAAATTTTATTTATTTTTTGGCCAACATTTCAGAGGAGAGGAGGGAGGAAATTCGATAATTTGAGCTGAACAAGTTCAAAATTATTTTTTGCAACCAAAAAATTATGTTTTCCCGAACATCCCTGGACGATAATTTCTGAATTTTCTTAGCCTTTTCATGGAATTTATGTTGGTCTTAATGCAAAATTTGTTGTCTTCGATGGGTTAGCCGTCGTCCATATGCATCAAATACGTTTCCGCATTTCCAAAAACCCATCAAATTTTGTGAATTAACTCGCGCATCATCGTGATCCTGATCAGCTTTATTTGGCAACAACAGAATCATTTTCCTCCTGTAATCCGATTTTCTGGCTCCTCGTAGGCAACAATTTTGACACAGTATTCTATATTCCATGATTCCATCACCATGGTACGGTACCAAGTTGGTTGTCACGGTAGCCAAGTGGCTCACTACCAAAACTGGATACAGTGGAGACCAGCAGTACTGGTTTCGCTTTTCACCTTCAACGCTGTCCCATTCATTTGTTTGTACAAAATGCCAAAATTTGGTCAAAATTGGCAAAAAAAAATTCTCCAATTTTATTAAGGTAACACACACCATGCTTATCTGATGAGTTTTACAAATTTATAAAAGTTCAATCGTATTCATATTTTGCATCATGATTAATAATCATCCCGGAGTCATCACTTTCCAACATTCTCCCATTGCGACATCTCAACAGCGGGTTCAGAAGCTGGAATTTGTTGCAAAATTAAAGAAAAAAATTTTTTAGTGAAATTTTTGAATTTTCAGCCCGGGATAAATTTTTTCGAACCAATGCTCGAAAAAGGTCCCGATCAAAAAATCAAAAAATCCCATTTTTTACCCCTCGGGCCCATGTGGAAACGGAGGTGCCGGCTGAGTGCGCTGCTCCACAAGTTGTTGTTCCGCAACAGCTGGCCGCCACTTCCGCCGGTCTCCGCGTCGGACCCTCCGGCTACAGCGGAGGTGTCGAAGAAGGGCAGAAGTTGGAGCAGTTCTTGAAGGGAAAATTTTTAGGAGGTCTTTCTCCGGTGTCTAATATTTTTTTTCTTAACTTACAAATCCCATCCTAGTTGATTTAGTCCAATTTTTACATTTAATCGCGGAATTCCGATGAAGCTATCCATTTCATACCCCTTAATCTTTGATCCTTCAATAGAACTCCATGATTTTTTCCCACAAATTCTCGTCTTCCCAAACGCTCTATCCCTCTCGCCATATTTGGCTCATTTGGGTTCCATTCATTAGAATTCTTAACGGATTCCAAAAAAAGTGTATTTGGCCATAACTTTTTCTCTAATAGGCCAATAAAATGGGCTCATTTTACGGCCAATTTTGGCTCACCTGCTTGATCCCTGGGATGGTCATAGAAGGATGCCCTTGGGAGCGATGGCATCGACAGGGGCTGAGACTGCACTTGGGGCGCGAGCAGGGTCAGCACCAACGGCGAGAAGAAGAGGAAGAATGATGAGAGCAGAGGGTTTTGGTGCATTTTGGCGCAAAAATTAAAATTTCTAAGGACAACGAAAAAATGTTTAAAAATCCGAAAATATAATGAAAAATAAATCCATATCATCGGTATTTTCTAATTGGTTTATTGTTTTTTGGAGGATCGAAAAAACTCAACTAACCCTCCCAAAAGGGCAGAAAATGACAAAAATTTCTGCACAAATGGCGACAAATATGTATGTACCTATTAAAAAAGGCAAATAGGGCGGAGGTTCGAATCCCCTGACGGAAATCATTCATGCCCATAAGCCTTTTTTTATTGTGTTGGCCAACTATTTTCTACATCCTTATGGTATTTTTTGGACGATTTTTTTGGAAAAATCTACCCAAAAAGGGGTTCAACTGGATTAGTTCCGAATTGCGAAAAGCTTTTAATGCGAAAAAGCGGGATCCCGAAGTTTCGGGATCAGGATTTAATGTCCTAGCACCGGTAGGTCCTTCCTAACTATTGGAAAAGGAAGAGAAAGACGATGAACAAGATGATAAACAATGAGTTTATTATGATTATAATGTTATTTCGATTTTTTTGGAATTTTTCTTTAAAAAATTTTAAATTTTTAAGCCATTTTTTGAAAATCCCGAAAAAAATCTCGGGATTTCGGGATAATCCCGATCCTGAAATTTGCAATCAGGATATCCCGATCCCGAATTTTAAAAATCGGGATCCGGGATCGGGATCGACTTCGGCAAATCCCAATCCGAAAATCGGTGGGATCCTGATCCCGACCTACCTTACTATATAATGCCAAAAATTGTCTATCTCGTAAAAAATTGTCTATCTACTAAAATTGTCCCTTAGGGTGGTTTTACCTTTTTTACCATCATAGGTGATTTTTTTTTTGGAAAATCAACCCAAAAAGCGGACCTGAACTGAATGAATGCCAAAAGCTTTTAAACACAAGTTTGCCTCCTTCGCTAAAACTACAAAATTTGGGAATTTTTTTTTGCAAACTTTGGAGGGCGCCCAAAATAAACAATGGCATATTTTTGGGGTTTGGCATTGGCAAAAATGACGGGAAAAGTGCCAAAAATAAAAAAGGCGACTGTGTATTTAAAACCACAAAAATAAAAAAGGCGACTGTGTAATAAAACCACAAAATTGTGATGTTATCGCGTGCCATGGATATGTATGTCTCGGCCGAATAATAATTATTATGTGACACAGCACAGAATTGGCACGAATTTCATACAATTCATTGGGCCGTAAAAATCCGAAAACCCCGGAAATCGGCAACATTTCCCAATTTGTTGGTCAATTACAATTTTGCAATTTATGATTTTGCGGATTTAATTTAGACAAAAAATAACTTTTTTGGCCATTGGACCATCAAGGCGAATTTGGTTGAAATGTAAAGCAATTTTACCCTGAGAGTTCCCTTTCATCGATTCTGTGTAACTAATAATCTGATGGCTTATAAGCATATTAATTAGGGTTGATATAGACCGATTTTAAACCGGTATCCATGGTGTTCGGCCAAAAAATCGGTTTTCTGTTTCGGTTTTTGGCCAAAAAAACCCGGTTTTCGGTTTCGGTTTATCGATCTGGATCAAACTTGAAATTAATAATCAAATTTTCATATATTGTAGTCGAAAATGAACTTTAGCCAATTTAGAAGTATGCAAAAAATGATTACGACAACCGATGGAATGAATGTTTCGAATTTGGGGAAGTTTATAAAAATGAACTTCCGGTAGATGGGTTTTGCAGTTTTGGGTTGAACCCCAAGAAACATTTTCCGTTTCTTCCAATCAACTTAAAACCCATCGGACAACCCTTGGGGATTTGAGGTGCTTGGGGGGTCCTTCTTGGCAACAACGATGGCCAAGGGGTATTTATGGCCAATGCCCAAATGGGGCCAATTCCTGGTCCAACAGCAGCAATGCGTCATCCAAATAATTCCATCTGCCCATTGGGGAAGGGAATTATTAGTTAGTGCCAATACCAAGGAAGTCAGGGGACAAATGGCATGTTTGGTACCAAGAACGAGATCAGCAGGTGTAAGAGCCCAAAATCAGGGTAAGGACATTGCGCCATAAGTGCCACAAAACACATTTTTTTTCCGGCAAAGATCATAGTTTTTTCTACTGTCTTATAAAAGTGTTACCCCGAAATTAAATTGAAAGCATCTGCGCAGCAGGTGAAGAGTTCGGGCAAAAATCACAATTTTATCCCTGTCCTTCGAGGACAAAAAATGTCGCAAATTAATGGACTGAATTGACGACCATGGTCAGTTCTGCTCCCTAAAACCTGCTCAATAGCTTCGAAATTTTTCGGATTTCTAGTAATTTTCAAAGGCTTAGGCTTGGATTTTCACAGACCTCAAATTTTTGGGGTTTTTTGTTGCACTTTTCGTTGTAAAAATGGCGGATGGCATTTGACACTGGGCATTGAGTCCATCATTCGTCATTAAATATAAATGCGTCGACTTATATGTATGCATGTGTCGAGGTCAGAAAATTAATTCAATTTTTTCTTAAATGGAGTGGAGATCAAATTTTCCGGCACTTATCGGAGCAGAAAAGGGCCCAAAAGGTCCAATGACGGAAATGGTATGACAAAGCGGAAAGAAGTTGGACAAAGTGCATGTGGCCTTGGCCATGTTGTACTAGTATGACTCGATTTTGACAAGATTGCATAAAGTACAAGTGGTCTTGGTCACCGTGACGAATTTGGAAGGAATTTGGACAAAGTGCAAATAGTCTTGTTAATCATATATGGTGTAACTCGACTAGAATAAAGCTGCTGGATTCTGCGCGAAAATTTCCCAGCAATGTGTGGATTATGAGGCCTAAGGAATTTTCGCAAGGCGAAAAACAGGGATGATTTATGGTGTTTTTAGGGTTCTTTGGAATTAGCCAAATATATTGAAAACTGTGAAGGGTTTAAGAAAAGTTCGATGGTATACATATTCGTATAAATTTGTAACTTGAATTTTTCAGAGTTTACAATCGTGGGTTTCTGGATTTTGTAGGGTTTCGCTGATTTTCAGCATTTTTGGACCAATTCCGGCCAAATTAAAAAATATTTATATTCAACTCCTGCTGATTTCCCATCAAAATCCCGGCCTATCCAGATCCCCGGACAAAATCATCATTCATCATCCTCATTCGGTGGCCTCCGCCTCGTCGTCGCCCACATGTGTGTTCCATAGGCTCTTCACCTCCTGGACCTGAAATGTTAAAGTTCAACACAATTATTTCATTTTCCAGCAGATGGTTAAAGTATCTACACTTTTTCTGGAAATCCTTTAAAAAATCTCCAACTGTCCCTTCCTTCTCTTCCTCTCCGATATCACCCTTCCGGCCGGAAGGGCCCCTGATCATTCTCGCCGCTCCGGAAGCGGTTCTGATCACGCTTAACCTCCGCGGAAATTTGTCCAATGCACAAAAAAAGACTAAGTCTAAAAAAATTGAAAATTGGAATTCCCGCCAAGTTAACCATTTTTACTCTTATAAAAAAACAAAAAACATCACTAGGACACAACCCTGAAAATTGATGAAAACCGAAAAAACATCCCGGACAGCAGGGTCTGACTGACCCTGGCCCCCTTGATCAGCGTGCCGTTGTTGATGGTCTCCAGGAATTCTTCGGATTGGGACTCGGCCCAGGAAGTGTCTTCTCTGTCCCGGCCATTTCCGTTGTCGCCGTTCCCTCCTGCGCGGGTTTCCACCAATGATCCATTTTTGTCCAAAGCGTATGCAGCGGCGGTGGACACGTAAGAGGGCGAAGGCAAAGCGACGGAAACCGGAAGGACAGTGGAGGAGAAGGGATCCGGAGAGGAGGAATCTGCGAAAGTTGGGGAATTTTATGGGGTGCAACATGGAATGAATGTTTGTTCGAATATTCTTGTGAGCACTGTTTTGAGACGACATTTCTCGAGACTAGAGCCAAGATCCTGATACACCATAAATGCTCTCATTAGGGGGCTTAAAAATTATAAAATCCTGAATGAAAATTTTCCGCCAATCTTACCACCATCTGACAGAAAAAATTCCAGAGATTTCTATGTCGAAAACCAACATCAAAGAGCCTTATCAGAAGGTTAAAAATTGGAAATCCGAGAAACATTGCGGGGATGGAAATTTTCGTCGGAAGGGGACTCAAATTTGGGGGGTGTTCGAGTGGGGCAGTGGAATAGGTTCTGGTGGAAAATAGGGCGGAGGTTAGAAGAACCCCGGAATTTCGACGAATCGGTTTCCGCGTGTTTAGTCGATCCAATAATCAACCAATATGGAGCCAAAGTGGTCATTATCAAGGACTGAATTTCACCATTCGTCGTCGATGCCATTTTTGGCGTCTCATCATTTTGCGTGGCGGCTGTTCGTCCCGTGTTTGTGGTTGTTGTTGCAGATGTTGGGTGGACGATGGCAGCAGTACTGCTGCTGGCTGGGGTTGTGGCCATGCTCGGCACGGATGAGGTACTGGTTGGCCCAAGGCCAAGAAGGGAAAGTGCCAACACGAGAAAGCGCCGGATTTGTTGTCGCATGTTTTTGCAAGAATGGGGGTTATTTCTGCGGGGTTTACAATATTAAAAAGGAAATTCCAGAAAAAAATCGAGTTTTCCGGGGGCCTCTTGGCCGGAGAACAATTTTATATTCCTAATTTTTGAACTCATCAATTTAAAGCTCAAGAATTTCGCAAAAAATATGGAGTCAATTTGGTGGGATTTGGGACAGGTTAAGCTCAACCAACTTCAGCCTAGTTTTATTTCACAAAGACAATTTTTAAATATCAAAAAACATGGAATTTTTATTTCGAAAACAAAATTTCGACGAAGGGCAATAAGGGGGGCTTCGGGAGGCGGAGAGACTTGGCCAAAAGAATTACGCCAGCAGAAGGGGGAGCCCCGGATGGCATTCCGGAATGTGTTCCGGAACCCCACCTTCCGCTGCTCCTCCTCTCCCACCAATTCATTCACCACCTTCCTTCAATGTCTGTCTGTTGTGTGTAAACTGTAAACTAACACATCCTTTCGTGATGTAAAATCCCACCCCAAACAAGGGGCGTGATAATCTTCTCGCCATCATCCCCCCCCCCCATCATTAGTTCACCCAGATTTTAATTGTTATTTACCATTTTCAAATGTATAGAGGGTTTCCTCCTATGACACAAAAAAAGGATTTCGAAAAAATGAATAAAGTCTTCCATTTCTTCGACTGAAATTTTTTTTTATCTAAACAAAAAAATCATTGAAGAAAAGGTTTATTTTATAATTTTGTCGCTGTTTTAAAAGTGTTGCACTTTTGAGACTCGGATGTTTTAGTCCCGGTGCTCAACTTTTTTCTATTTATATCTCATCAAATATAAAAATATTTACGATCCCTATAGACCCTTCAATATGGTTTTCCATTATTAAGGGAGTTTGGTACACTGTGACTCAAACTGATTGAGTCCGAATCCCAAAGTGCAAATCTTCCAACGAGTGCCAAAAGTCTATAATTCTGTACATTTTTAAATTTAAAGGATTATGCCAATGCCACCCAGATATGAATAATTTTTATCCATTTTTTTGCTCTACCATAAATTGTATTTGTGAGATTGATTGTTGCGAGAAAGAAGACTGTATGTGTGTGATTTGACACTTGAAAACGTGCAATATATGGAAAAAGATGGATGAGAGAGTGTGTTGGCAGAGAGAGAGGAAGGATGGAATGGACTTGGAAGGGAACCAATAAAAATCGGAGGGGCTAGAAAAATTGAAAAATCAGCAACAGTCGACATACTGTAAAATATAAGGGTTTGCTATTTCCTGACGGTAGAGAAATAAAATAGTAAAACAACGATTATAGAAAAAAGATGCACAAATTAACGGAGCGATAGAGTGGGAATATAAATGTTAAAAAAAAAATAATAAAATAGTATGCAAATTCATGCCCGTATCGAGTGTGTGTGCAAAAAATAGCGCAGCATAGCCAGAGGAAAATGTGAAGAAAGATCATAGATCATGGGAAAGTTATTTTGGCGAATTTATTTTCTGGCAGAACAAGCTCAACGCCGAGGGGTGGACTCTGCGATCGGATGTGTCGTGGGTGCACCGGTGGTTGTCGTACCGCCAAGACCGCCGCTCTTGCTGGGTCCATAAACATCTAAAAAAAACACATTTTGGCAATGTTTTCAAAAATAAAAATCTTGAAATTTCTCAAATTTCCAGTGCAAAACATTAGTATTTAAAGTGAATTATTAAAAATGATAAAAAAAATAATTATATTCGAAAAACACTCACTAACGAACGAGCCGTCCTCGTTGTAGCCCCGGTCGTTGTCGGTGCCGAACTCTCTCATCGAGTCGGATTCCGATTCATCACCGCCGCCCCACACGTGTCCCGACAAGGATTGCTTCTCATCAGCAGTCCTAACAATAAATTCATTTTATAAAAAATAATAATTATTTGATGCAAATTTTTGAATTTTACTCTTCCAATACCCACCAAACCCCCTAAAAACGGACCTGCCAAACTCCTCAAACTGTCGGTCCTTGGGCAGCATCGGTTCCCGGCCGTGCAGGCGTTCCTTCTCCGCCACCGGGTATTTGCGGCCGCGCTGATAGATCAGACAGCAAGCGATGCAGACGCACAGGAGCAGCAGCAGAACCACCAGCAGCACAGCCAGCACCCAGTAAAGGGTGGCACGACGGGGAGCTGTAGAGGGGAAAATTGGTTGATTATCACTTTAAAAAAGTATTGTTTTTTTAAATATTGGTTGCAATTTTGGTAGTTTGCGAATCGATTTCGCTATTTTTCACCAATACAATCTGTGTTGGATAAAATAGGGTGCACCGGTTTTCACCGCCGCGTTTTTCACCGCCGCGCTAGAAAAATGATCATAACTTTTTTCAAATAAAACATATAGAAGTGAGTTTGGTGTCAAAAGATATCCCTAAATGTCTGCTATAAACTTGCAAGAACAACTAACCGATTTGGCCAAGCAAAAAAAAGTTATGGCCAGACCATTGGCCAAAACCACGATTTTATGGCATAACTTGGCCACAACTTTTTTCTACTTGGCCAAATCGGTTAGTTGTACTTGCAAGTTTATAGCAGACATTTAGGGCTATCTTTTGACACCAAACTCATTGCTCTATGTTTTACATGAAAAAAGTTATGATCATTTTTCTAATGCGGCGGTGAAAAACGCGGCGGTGAAAACCGTTGTTCCGGATAAAATAGTCCAATGGATAATGACCATGATGACTTATACAGCAACTTACAGACTCCCGTTGTGGTGATATGGTGGATGCGCGACTCGGTTTTTGTGGTCTCAAGACCCTTCTCATCCCGCTGCAGTGCAACAGTCACCACATCGTACTTGGTGCCCGGTGTCAGACCGTCCACGGTAATCTGTGAAATAGATGGTAAATATAAAAAAAATAGTGGTCTCCTTTAGATAAACTTGGATTTTTCGGAAAATTTAGAGAAAAATTTGAAAAAATTCAAATTGCTCACATGCAATGCTGTTTTGTCCGTCGGTTGCTTCTCCTGCCATTCGTCATCTTCCGCGCCCGTCTCGCGGTAACGCACAAAGAACGCATTACCCACCGGTGCCCTGCGTCCGGCGTCGAATTGGCCCGGCACAAAGGTCAGGTTGAAGTGGTCGTCGCCGATGCCCTCGCGCAACAGCGACGGACGACTGGGCTCAACTGGAAGGGCCAACAAGGACAGTTTGGTGGAGATGAGAAAAGGGACGAATATGGCCAATTGGCACAAGTTTGTCATTTTTTGTTTTTTAAAATGATCTGCAATATGTGCACCACATAAGAGTAACAAATAATACCAGTGGTTTGCTTAATAAATATTATTAAAAAAATATTTCTTAATTTTTTAATCTGAATAATTTAGGAACTAGGAAGTTAATGTGCCTAATGTGCCTAAAATGGGCGTTAAAATTAAATAATATTTTGGCCGATACTTCCGGATTTAATAATAATGATTAGAGAAAATTCCGAAAAGCAAAAAAAAAAAAACGAATTATGCTGATTCTTCCTTAAAAGATTCAGTAAAAATCCGGCTTTTGCAATTGCCATTGAAGCATAGACATGTGGTGATCGATTATTAGAATCCCAGAGAGATGAATCCTCCGAATTTTGTCGGGAATAATATGAAGTTAGCGAGTCGATGATGGTGACAATTGACGGATGAGGATTATAAAGCGTTTGAATATTAAAAAGTTATTGGATCATATTGATCCTATTAATCCATTATTATGGAATGTGAAAAGGGATCCGATTTTGATGAATACATAAAAATTTATGAATGACAAAAATAAAGTCAATTGCTTTGGAGATAAACAGAAAAAGTTGAATATATGAAGAGACGAAAGAAGGCAAAGTTGGTGAACAACAAAAGGGAAAAGGATTATTGAAGTTTATAAATAATGAATGAGAAAATAGGAAGAAAATAAGTCAATGGTACGATGGAAAATATCTTTATAAGAAATAAAAATTTCGACTCTTGGAAATTATCATAGAAAAATAAGGATAGAGATTTTTTGATTCTAAAAATAATTTGACAGGGTTTTATCTTGAGCTAAGCTCTAATTCCGAAAGATAAGCTGCCATAGCGAATGTCAAAATATATTGGATTTGTCAATATATTTGAGCTAAATGATGATCCCTTTTAGCGATTTGATTGATAGCCACACAAAATATTAGTAAAGCTGTGGGGTAGTTGGGTCCAAATGTTTTAAGTATAAGCAGAAAATTTGTGGAGGATAAAGTGGGGGAAAGTTGGGCCATATGGCTTTTAAGTCCCATTGTGGCCGGTCGGCGGTCTATGGTCTCCGAGAGGAGCAAAATGACCGGTCGACCGACCCAATGCTATGCGAAGTTCCAGCTGAGCTTATTGAGCTTTCCAGCATCAACAGGGCATGAAGGCTTTGGCCGAAGCCCATTGATGATGAAAAGCCGCTTAAAATGACTGCTAAAATGAGTGGAGAGAGAAGGGAGGAAAAGCACCAAACGTAACATAATGAGGAGTTTGAGAGCTAAAAGTCGGATAAAAGCATTCCAAAGCCAATTAAAGATCGGATTTGAAGTTTCGTCGAATTTTTCCCATAATTATATTATAAAAAAGAAATTCTCCATTTATAAGACTAAAGAATGTGAGACCAGAATAAAAGACCAATAATAGAAGAAACAGCGGGGAGTGGTGATGTTGACCCTCACAATTCCGACCCTATAATGCAAAAGGATGAATAAGGAGTAAAAAGGGCAGAAGGGGAGAATTATTAATAGCTCAACATCGTCATCATCCAATAATGTATTAAAAACGGGAGAAAGGACATCGGGAGGATCCGAGGACGGATCCATAACACTTTTGGATGAAAAGAGATTATTATTGCTGTAAATGTGAGAGAAAATTGAAGAAATTTAATTAAATGGGATGGGAAAATGAAAGGCCGATGTCTGAGGATTTGGACGATGAAACAATAAAATTGGAGAGGAAGGCAAGGCCTTGGCCACATACACATGCGAATATCGGGAAATGGCCAAGTAGGCCAAGATAGTCTGGCAGAATGAGAATGAAAGATGAGAAAACGATGTGATCCAGCAAAAACATTTGTGGATTGCGGACCAAAATATTTGGAGCCAGATGTGAAAAGAAGAATTTGTATGTTATATAGCATGAATGAAAGTTTAGTTTTAGATCAATATATTTTTATGATAGATTTTTTTGCAGAAATAGTATTTAACAAGCTTTGTATGGTAGGTCTACATAATCATTCGCAAATTTAATAATAAAAGAGAAAAGGAGAGATTATTTTGGTGCCAGATAGGCAAAATGTAAAGGAATTATGGTGCCAGATGAGTCTTCCATAGAAAAAAGTGTCAAAGGCAAATTTTAGGTTGAATGAAGAAAAATGAGAAAAGCACAAGATGGTAGAGGAGGAGGAGGGAGGAAAGGCTTCTTTGGTATGTTGGCTATTGAATGGAATAGTAAATTGGGCCCAAATTAAATGAATGGACGGATAAAGAGAGAGGAGGGGGGGGGGGAGGAGGGGAGGATGGGCTAGCCCAGTGGTTGGTCTGGCTGTTTGCTTCCATCATCCTTTTCCGGATCCGGTTGGGCAAACAACCATATATGATCATGGTGGATAAGCACCAGCAGATTAAAAGAATCATGGAATCCTGTTTCGAAGCTAAAACACTAATTTGTGCTATTCTGGTAAGCTATAGCTCGCAAGTTCCATGGCGAGGAAAAAGTTGAAAAAGAATTTTGTGAAAAATAAATTCAATTTTGATATTAGAGATTAGAGACTTAAGTGATATAAACAATCAAATGGATAGGAAGCTTATGACCAATTTAATTGATCCACTATCTCTAACCAATCCTGAGAAATTTCTACTTTTTAAATTCATTTTGTAACTTATGAGCTCGGTAAATAATAGATTATTTTTAATGGCATTTGTTTAATTTCTTAGAGTTTTTATTTTTAATGAATTGTGTGCCCTGTGATCCAACTCCTTACCTTTCCACTGCAATGTTTCCGGCAATGTTCGGGCGTCAACCGAGTTGGGCAGTCCCTCGCCGGCCCCGGTGTGTGCAGCAACAATGAACCGGAAATTGGTGTCAAAGTCCAGCTGGACAATGCGCAACTCTGTCAGCCTAGAGTTGACCGCCAATGGGATCGTACAACGGCTGAGCTGAACAGGGGAACAAAGAAGTAAAATTGGGTTCAATTTCCAAATAAAATATTTTTTTACAATTTTTTTTTTCATGATTGTTTTTACAATTAATTTTTTTTTACAATAAAAAGTTTCATAAGAAATTATTAGCAAAAAACGAAAACAATTATTTTTTCCGAATAAATTAATTTTTTTTTAATAATAAAAACTTTTGCATAAAATTATTACTATTAAAAACAACTATTTTTCATGATTGTTTTATTTAATTTTACAGTATTGAGGGACAACTCACATCCTCCTCGTCGCTGGAAGCTCCAGGGGCTGCTCTGCAATGCTTTACAGTGTACTTGACAAGACGACCATTGAGTGTCCTTGGTGGGTGCCATTTGAGCACAACTACGCCCTGTTCGGAGGCCGTGGCGAAGTTCATTGGGTAAGCATGCAAATCGCGGACAGCACTTGGTACTGCAAAGTAAATTGGGATTTTCAAAAAAAAAAATCACGCTATATTTTTTGAAATTCCGATTTTCTATGCGATATATAATAATATCCTTACAAGCAGTGGCGTAACGAGCTCAACATTTCAAGGGGGCGTGTAGAAAATTTTCAAAAATTCAATTCTTAGGGGGTGCATTTTCAGCCCAAAAATCGTTTTAAAGGGTGTTTTTTTAAACTGCAATAAAATTCAGTTTTTGCACTATTAATTTAAAGAAATATGGTGCAGCGGTCCAGAAAGGGGCCGACTGGAAAATTTTTCGAAAAATTAGTGCATTTTCCTTAAGAAATTTGATCATTTTCTGTGATAAATTCGGATTTTTTTTTTAAAAGTCTGGAATTTCAGGGGGGCCGGGCCCTGTTTGCCCCCCTTTCGTTACGCCCTGCTTACAAGTGTTCGAAAACCCACCTCCTTCCTTGGTCCTGAAGGACAACTCCTGGGACGGGGCGCCCTCATTCTGGCCGTTCAGCACGGAAATTGTCGCAAAGTTGATGGTTGCCGGCTTCAGACCCGTCACGGTGCCACGCATCACATTTGGCGAGAACATGATGGACTTCCGATTCAGCCCGCCACTCTGTCCCATCAGGGAGTTGCTTCGGCGTTGTTGCCGATTACTGCGGAAAACACGAGCTTTCAGGGCACGAGCCTTCTTTAAGGGTTGACCATCGTTGTTGTCGTTGCCATACTCATCCGACACGCTCTCTTCATCGTACCAGTAAGTGATCTGAAATATTGAAATCAGTATGGTTAAAAAATCGAGCTATTGATTTAATTGTTTAATTATACAAACAAATGTAAGATAATTTTTAAACACTAAATATAATGAAGATAGAAGATCCCTTGGTCACTGATCATCCCAACTCACTTTGTATCCGGTGAAATTGCCCTGGACCCGTGCCGGGTCCACCGGGTCCCACTCGAATTCCGCCGACGTGGCAGTGACGTCTTTGAGTCGGAAATTGGTCGGTGTCACGCCTGGATCTCCTTCGCCCGTCCGTCCTTCCACCACCTCTGGCGATACCCATGACGAGCCTTTCGCGTTCATAGCTTGCACTTGGACCTGAAAAATAAGTAGTAAAAATCCATATTTTTAATGCATTCTGAAAATAAGCATAAATAATTAGAAAAGATTATAAAAATATTTAATTTTAAGAGGTTGGGGAATATGACAATAATAGCACAATTTTACAGATTATCCCCCTTCCCACCTCATAGGGGTCCCATGCTCGGGCACTGTCTCCCAGATCGATGGTGTACTTGTCCGCAAACGGATCCTCCACCAACACCTCTTGCCACGGGCCCACCTCGTCCCTTCGCCGATACAGAATCTTGTACACAAACTTCTCCCCGTTCCACTCGTCCCTTGACATTGGATCCCAGTGGACCATCAGGTTGTCCGGTTGGGTGCCCAAAACACGGATATTCGTCGGGTTCCGTGTCGGCACTGTTTGCGCAGTCTGGCACACGCCGTCCAATGTGTACGGAGCGCTGTCCCCGATGGCATTTCGGGCCAACACTTGGAAGGCGTACTGCAATTGGTTGATTTTGTACTTTGATTATAAAACTGGTGGAGGAGCTACCTACCCAAAAAAGACCAAGTTACCCCAATCTTCGTTAAGACCCGGGTAATTAGGCCATTTAAATCATCTAATAAGAATGCTATACTAGTATGTCCCAACAAAAAAAATCATTGAAAATGCAGAATACCAACCGTTCCGAATGGCTTCAATGTGACGACAAAGCGCCCTTGTACTTGGCGCAGTGAGTCCCCGATGACTTCGTGTTGCAGTGCCTTCACCGGGACCGGATAAATGTTCCACTTGCCTTGGTCCACCTATTAAAAATATAAAATTCGATATTTCTAGCTAATATAGGATTTAAAACATTCAAGTGTTCAATCCATTTAAAAGTTTATGAATTAGTCTTATTCCCAATGAGGAACAACACCTCTTGGTCCACGCTGAAGCGCAGCCAGAACTCCTCCACGGGTTTGGTACGATCCGCGGGTTCCAAGTGCTCAAACACAATACTGACTATCGGCTTGGTCTGATTGCACTCCGAGATTCGAGCGCTATTCACTGGCGGAGGCACGTCTGCAGAACATTAGGGAAAATATAAAATTTTGCTAATATTTATTGCTTAGAATAAGTAAATAATAAATATTTCTAATTCTGGACAAAAATTGGTAATTCTCCTTTCTACCTTCAATGGTGATTGTGACACTTTTGGAGGCCGAATCCAGCTTGGTAGTTGCCACACAGGTGTAAACACCTACGAAAAATATGAAAAAAATCAGAGATAAATCATTTTCGGATCAATCACCAGAATCATCCTGGGTGGGTCTGTCCACCACCAGAGTGTTGTCCTCCTCCGACACTTGGTAGTGTCCACTCTCCGCCCCCAGCTGATCCAGACGCTTCCCGTTGATGGTCCACACGTAGTGCATCTCCAGATTTGGGTCGTGTTCTGCCTGACATTCCAGCCGAAGCGGGTGGCCAGCTCGCCGGTCCACACGTTGCTCCTCAAACTGTGCTAATAGCGTCGGACCTGTAGAAAATTTAACAAATTATTGTTATTTTTCAAATTTCCAAAAACATTATTCACGAAAATGTCCAATTAAAAAAAATTTTCTTGAAAAATGTACAGGGTGCGCCAAAAAAAATGCGCCGCAGTAAATTGTAAATAACTTTTTTATTAAATGAAAAAATTACAATCATAAATATGCAAAATATGCGCAACAAAATGGGGAAAAATTACAATTATTAAGATTCAAAATGTCCGCCCTTAGCCCGAATACAGAGACAAAGTCGTGAGGAAAAATTTTCGACGATGGCACGCAGCTCTTGGACCGGAATTTTGTCCCATTCTCTATGAAGGGCTTGCTTAAGCGACTCCAAATTTTTATGTGGAGTAGCACATGCCCTGGCCTCCAAAATAGCCCAGATGGAATAATCCATCGGGTTCAGATCGGGAGAATATGGGGCCATTCTTGAGATGATATGAACCCGGGCAGATGGTCCCGGCACCAGGTCTGAACTTCGAGGTCCTTTTGAGTAGGGACAAAATGCAAATGAAAAATCCGCTCTTCGGCCCAAAAAGTAACCCATAGAACGAGGTTTCAGAATGCCACGGAGATTTGTTGCTCAGCAATGAAAAAAACTAGAGAAAAAGAAATAGCGGCGCATTTTTTTTGGCGCACCCTGTAGAAGTCGAGTACTTACGTCGAACAACCAGTTTGACAGTGCCTGAAGCTGAACCGTACTTGTTGGTTCCGGTGCATTGGTACTCGCCCTCATGTGATGGTCTAATGTCTAAAAAGTTCAAAATTCATTTATTGAGCATATTTTTGTTTTTTTTAAATGTCCAATCACCGACTTTCAAAGATCAGCCAGCCGGTGCCGAATTGGTCCACGCGTTTGCTGTGCTCAGAGCCGGCCAGCACCGGACTGTCCCATGTCACATTGGCAACAGGAGAGGCGAAGAACTTGCAGGACAGCGAGAAGGGACGGCCCTGGATGGCCTCCACCACGCCTGGCTCCTCCAACAATTTCGGTTGGAAGGCTAAATTTTTTTTTTCATAAATTATCAAAAAAATATGAACAAAATGTTTATAATGAGGAAAATAATAATGAAAAAGAACTCCAATTGCTCACCAAGCAAGTTCAAGTAGAAATTTGTCCACAGGTAGCCATGTTTGTTCTCCACTTTGCACTGATACACCGCGTTGTCCCCGAGCCCGTTCACGCCCTGTTTGACGTCGTAGATGGTCAATTTGGAGCCGTCGATCACCCAGTTCTCGCCTGGACGAGGCCGCTTCATCTCTAAAAAAAACGGTAAATATAAAAAAAAATTTGAAAAATCTGAAAATTTAAAAAGAAAAAATTAATATCAAAAAGGTTAAAATTAAAAATTCAGCCAAAATTGCTCACCGATGCCATTCTTGTAGAAAGTCACTGTCGGAGTAGGATTTCCGCTGGATTTGCAGTCAAAAATGACAGTTTCGCCTTCGCTGGTGTTAACATTGGCCGGTGGTTGGTCATGCCAATAAGGAGCAGCTAAAATTCGGAACAGCTGGTTTCACCCCCGCTGGTTTCACCCCCGCGCTAGAAAAATGATCATAACTTTTTTCAAATAAAACATATAGAAATGATTTTGGTGTCAAAAGATAGTCCTAAATGTCTGCTATAAACTTGCAAGAACAGCTATCCGATTTGGCCAAGTAGAAAAAAAGTTGTGGCAAAGTTAAGTCATAAAATCTTGGTTTTGGCCAAAGATTTGGCCATAAGTTTTTTCTGCTTGGCCAAACCGAAAAATTCTTTCTGCAAATTTATAGCAGACATTTAGGGCTATCTTTTGACACCAAAGTCACTTCTCTAGCTTTTCCCTGAAAAAAGTTATAATCATTTTTCTAGAATTTTTCTAGCGCGGAGGTGAAACCGCGGGGGTGAAACCAGGTGCACCGGCTAAAATTATATGAAAAATTTATTCCAAAAAAATTATGAGTTGGGAATTAAAATTTTTGTCCAAATTTATTAAAAAATGACATTTTTTTAATGAGTCTATAAGCTCGGATTTTCATGATTGCATAATGGATAAACCCCAAAAAGATATTCGATTAAGAACAACTGAAAATATTTTTCTAAAACATAAAGGACGAGGGAAATGCTAGAAAAAAAGCTTAAAAATAGAAAAAAAGCACAAAAACACTGACCGTTGACTTTGATGTCAAAACTGCGGTCATAGGAGGACGGATGCGTTTCGAATTTGCAGTCGTAGCGCCCAATGTGTTCGGCGGTGACATTGAACACGAGCGTTTTGCCAAAATTTTCGAAACCGAAACCCTTCGCATTGCCGGGCTTGATTTGCTGTCCATTGTGGTACCAGGTTGGCGTTGGATTTGGTCTGAAAAAAGTATTTTATGGAACTTTTTGCTTAAAACCAAAAAAAAAATTTTTTTCATTTTTATTAACTGATTATTAGATAATTATTTCGAGTTATAAATCCGCATACCGAGCAAAGATTGAAACATTATTATATATTTTATATTTCTGAATAAATTTTCACCACGCCCTTTCTATTTCATCTATTATTTCCTTTTTCTTTGATTAGCTAAAATTTGGGGTTCACAACACTCCCTTCCTTCTCTTTCAACATCATCATCATTATCGACTAACGTAAAACAAGTGAGGCATGCCTAAGGAAATTATTTTACATTTGGTACACACCCAAATGGAATACGAGTGTTTTCCTCATCCCATTTTCCAAGTGCTTCCGTTAACCGGTTGTAAAAAATTATTTCTCCGGTTAATGAGTTAATACAAAATTTTATCCATTTTAGATAAAATTTTAAAAGTAATAAAAGTTGATGGATTTTAAAGGCAATTTTTTCTTAGCATAGCAATAAAAATTTTCTTGCCATATTCGACCATAACATTTCTTTCTGAGTTCAATGAACCACAAAATTGTTGTCCACTCCCCAGCTCCCCACTCTCTTATCTCCCACCCAATCTCTCAACATCCATCATCCTCAACATTTTGCGCAATTATGTTGTGTTCTCTTGCGTGTGCGATCATTTTCAGCCCAATTTGCGATTTGTGGACGGAGGAAGGACCGACCATAAATAAGGGGAATATGGTCCTCTATTCATAAGCAGAGAGAGGATGACGGGGTTATTGTCATGGAAACGGATTCTGATGAGCTATTTTTGTTGAGACACACAAATGAATAAAAAAGAAAAAATAAAATAATTTTTGATGGGTTGTTGTTTTAAAATAAAGTTGTCGTTATTGCTCGTTATGGATTGTTGCATAAATGTATGAAATTATCGATTTGCATTTAATAAAAAAAGAATTTGTCATGATGATTTTTAGGGACAACCAAAAAATATATAAAAAAAACTCACAATCCTGAGAAGAAACAATGCAATTTGTGGTTATGGCCAAGCAAGGCAATTGGTGATGACTGATTTACCCATTGTTGCTCCGCTGGCACCGTTCGCTCTGAAATCATAAGGAATCATAGATCAATTTTCAATTGGCATTCTGAATTTTTCTTTTCACTCACGTTTATCCCGCTCTTGTCTTCTTGTGATGTTGAAATTGAAAGCATTGTCGCTGAACTAAATATAGAAGAATGTCATTTTTATTTTTGATAGTTATTTTTTTAATTTTTAATTTTCGAAGAAAAGAATCTCATAAAAGCTCGTGAAAATGGGGCAAAATTATGCTTCCTAGGAAAAAATGCTTCCTAGGAAAAGTATAGAGCCTAATTTACCTTGTATTCCTTGAGCTCTTGGTTGTGGGCAGCACACGTGTACAGCGTGCTCTCCTTGAAATCGCTTTCTTTCACGTGGTGGAAAAAGATGGTGCCCTAGAGGAAATGGAAAAAAACGTACCCTGTGATTATTGCCGGAGTTGGGGAACAACAATTGATGGGGATGGAGAAGTGAAATTAGGCAGATCAGACGCAAAAAGGAATGGCTGAGAGAGTGGAGGAGGAAGAGGAGTAGGGAGGAGGGGGAGGAGAATGTGAAGGAATGGTGGCGATGGGTGATGTGATGCCTCCTGATTATCGTGGCACGATGTGATGATGATGGCAGTGAAAGGGACATGGTGGTCTATGACCACACTCACGCTAGAAAAGGTAATTCCATTTTGAGTTTAAAATTCGCGAAAATTTAGCGCGGTAATTGCGTTTTAGTACCAAGTAAAAAATGGTCCGCTAAAATGTATTTTATGTTGTGAAAAGTAAGTATGGAATAAAAAAAATAAGGGAAAAGATTGATGGAATTTAGCTACGGTGAAAAATCCGATTTGTTATTTTATGTTTAATTAATAATAACAGGAAGTTTTTTTTTGCCATTTTAACTTGAACATAAAATTAAATTTCAGATTCTATAAAAATAATTGTTCTGTCTTCTGTAGCAGATAGGAACAATAAATTATTTTTTAGCATTTCTATGTACAGTATTTCCAAAACAAAACAACAAAAACATGGCAAAATTAGGACCATTTTCAGCCATAAAAATGTTGTTGTTGGTGAGATAGGGATGCAAAGTTGCCCATTTTTGGTCATAGAATGGGATGGGACGAGAACAACAACGGGGCAGGGACCAGGGATGGCGGAGGGGGCAAATTAACGCCAATTATCGGCCTCCCCTGCACAGGTCAGTCAGCCAGTAAATATGCGCAAGTTGTCCCCTACCGGCGCACAAATTTGCGTACGAACAACCACCATCGCCCACCCAGCAGCAGAGCAGGTAGAAAAGTCAAAATGGGTGAGATTCGTGATGTTATAATGGTGGACAACAACATCACGAAAGGCTGAAATGCATGCATGCATAATGGATGAGATGCTAGCAAAGATTTTAGTATGGAAGTACATAGTTGGATACAATTGATAATAACGGGCATTTTCATTACTACCGTGTTTTTAATAAATTCAGTGACTTATGGGCTCATGGGGGGCTTTATGGAGAATGGTGATTCGAGAATGTGGGATGGTGGACTGCGCATTAGAGTTATTAAAGTATATGGTGATGGTGGTCAATACCCAATATTACGGATCAATGGTTATAAATCGAAAAAAGGAATAAATTAAATAATAAATAGTTATGTCTAAAAAATTTTACTGTAATAAATAGTTATGTCTAAAAAATTTTTACTGTAAAGAAAGAATAAATTTAAAAAAATAAGCAGACAATCAATTTATAGCCATTTTTTGTCCCATTTAAAAAATACACGAGTTCCTATCTTCATCTCAAGGAAGAGGAGGAGGAAAACGAACATTTTCGTCGTTTTGTTTGTTTGGAGAGATAGAGAAGGAGAAAAAGCTGCTTCTTCCCCTAAAACCCGATGGGGAAGGACCGATGTGAAATTTGAGGATGCGTCACAGCAAAGAGAAATAAGAGAGGAAAAAAGAGATAGCAGCAAAAAGAAGTGGGGAAAAATACGGAAGAGGACGGAGGAATGGATAAGAGGCGGATGAGGAGTAGAAGTAGCAGATATATTGTTCATCATCCCTCCTCTTCCTTGTTAGTCTTCTTTCCCTCTCCAACATCCATGTTGTGTTCTATTGATGGCTGACGAAAGAGAGAGAGAGAGAGACAAGTGGAAAAGGAAGTGAAGCGAAAGAGCATGGAATGAGAAGAGATAGAGAATCAGACATTGGGACAAGAATAGACAAGAGAATGACAAAGACAGACAGAGCGGAAGAGTTTTGCACCCCAACAGACAAACTCTCGCTTTGTAGCGAGAGAGAAGGTCGAGACTGTCATCAGAGAAGAAAAGCAGATAAGCTAACATTGGTTAGCATAGAGATGAGAGAGAAAAAAAGTTTTACGGCAAATGAGCAAAAGGACGAGAGAGTAAGAAAAAGTATAACGAAAAATGAATGTGGTGGAATGAGCATTAATTTTATTTCCTCGGCGCCCATGGCCATTAACTTGGAAGGACGGAGACGAAGTGAAAATGTGTGTTTTTTCATAAGGTCCACCCATAAAACCAATTTCAAAACTTTTTTTATTGCCGTCAGGTCTTAATTTACCGTTGTTTTTTTCTCTATAGAATAACAAGAAGACAATGAAATTTCGTAGACTATTTCTTTAAAAAAATAATGAGAGTTTTATGTTTTTTTCTTTATCAAGCATATTATCATGGATTAATAAAGAGTATATCTAGGGTCCCATAAATAACAAAAAAAGCTAACATCGAGAATGTACCGTGCTAGCTTTTTAAATAAACGATAAAAAATAAAACAAAAAGAGGAGAAAGCGAGAAAGGACAAACTTGGCGGCGTGGGAATTATTATTTGATTGTCTCCACAAATCGTACAAATGCATATTAGGAACGAGAATAGGACCTTCGTCGTGAGAATGGCAGACCGCTAAATGAGTGGAAGGGGGACCCTCTCATGGCCATAACAATGCCGATGCTCAAGGGACCACAATTTGACTTTTTATGGTCAGCCTAGTCCATCCCATCCTTCGTTTCTCAAGTATCCTATATACCTCTAATGTATATGTAGTGGACAAAAATGGCGTTCTGAAGCGAAAAGGGACCCCTCATGCGAGGTGAGGACTGCCGGGGATGTTGAGGCAGCTGCCTACAAATATAGACAACAAACAGGAGAGCCTTTTTAGTTCATCTATGATAGAGAGAAGAGCTTTCTCATCAGCAAAGGGAAGCCACAGCGCTTCTTCATTGCCCCCATTTTCATCATAAGATAAATGGGAGGCAAAGGGGTGGTGGTGGTGGCCGATGCGAAGGCATCGGACATCCTTCCCCCTCCACCCCACCAATGGTGGAAGATTGGAATCGTGGTGGCTCCCTTTCTCTTCTTCTTCATCCCCCTTAAAGGGAGAAAAGAGGAAGAAGTCAAAGGGGAAGGAAGGACGGAAAAGGGCTCGCTTGCCCATGGCCACAATTGAGCCTAAATGGAAGGAAAAAGCAACTACTCTTGGCATCCATCGGTTTTGGCCTGCACCATGGCCATGACAGGGGATGGATGGATGGCCATTGCATGGGGCACCCTTCGTTTTTGGGAGATTGGGACATCGACGAAGACGACGAAGAAACAAATTTGACAGCTAACCAAACCCACCGAGGAAGGATGGAGGGACAAAATTTTTTGACACAGAGGAAAACGACGATGAGGATGTGCTGCAAAATGCAGCGGAAAATGATATGAGGTTAGCAATAGTACGAAACAGTCTCCAATGAGGAAGAGGAGTGAGAATATTTTTTCCACAAAAAGCTAAATAAGGTAAAATGACTAAATTCTTGTGTTAGATAGCTTTTAAAATATTGACATTTACATAAAAAGAAGAAAGGAAAAAAATCGCCAGAAATAGTCATGTTGTAGTTGCTGATTCACCAGTGATATTTTATTTGATGTTATAATTCCATGAAACATTTTTTCTTTCGTGCTGGATATTCGCAGAATTTATATTATTAAATTCAAATATTTTCAATTTTTATATGATTTTTATAAATTCGAATTCTATAATTGGCCATAAGCATTTCATATGATCGATTAGAACGCTTTAGTTTTTTAACTAATTTTCTAGAAATTTCATCTGTTGGATTTTATTTGGCTAAATAAAGCAACAAAGAAATAAAATCCCTAATTCAACGATTCCTTCCTTGGTGATTAAAACGCGAAAATTTCCAGCAACATTTTGTTTGTTTGTTTGTTTGGTTTCCCCTTTCAGAAAACGAAGAATAATAAAAATGGGAAGAAAAAACAGCAAAGGAAAGGGGAGAGATCGAATGTGCGATAAGAAAAACGAGGACGGACATTTGGAGATGGCGGACATATCAATATCGCAGCGTAAAGCCCCATAAAACCCTCCTGGGGCTGTTTTAGAGATAAGTTTTGGAGAATTTCGCCGCCATTAAGAAAAGCACTGCACATTATTATTTACGAGGGATAATCCATTTTGCCCCCAAAATTATGCACATTTTTCGGTAAGAAAATTCAAAAGAATTTCTAATTGCAAACAAAACCAAAATAAAGGATCTGCAATTTTTCCCAATTTTCCTAAGTCTGTTGTTGCCGCTTGATGGTCCAATATGCGAAAATTTCAATAAATTTGTTTGTTTTGGTTTTCTTAATCACAATGACGAAGAGAAAAAAAAAACCTAACATTTTTGGCCATTTTTTCTCAAATCGATTGTGGTCTCTTGATGACCCAATAAAAATCACTCAACTGAAACCAATAAAACCAAAAAGAGGCATTTATTGGGCAATATAACAATCACAGGTGGAGGATTTAACTTGCAGCACACGAGGGAGAGGGAGGGGAATTGTTCTCCCTTCCTTAAACAACCGCTAAAAATANTCATCATCCCTCCTCTTCCTTGTTAGTCTTCTTTCCCTCTCCAACATCCATGTTGTGTTCTATTGATGGCTGACGAAAGAGAGAGAGAGAGAGACAAGTGGAAAAGGAAGTGAAGCGAAAGAGCATGGAATGAGAAGAGATAGAGAATCAGACATTGGGACAAGAATAGACAAGAGAATGACAAAGACAGACAGAGCGGAAGAGTTTTGCACCCCAACAGACAAACTCTCGCTTTGTAGCGAGAGAGAAGGTCGAGACTGTCATCAGAGAAGAAAAGCAGATAAGCTAACATTGGTTAGCATAGAGATGAGAGAGAAAAAAAGTTTTACGGCAAATGAGCAAAAGGACGAGAGAGTAAGAAAAAGTATAACGAAAAATGAATGTGGTGGAATGAGCATTAATTTTATTTCCTCGGCGCCCATGGCCATTAACTTGGAAGGACGGAGACGAAGTGAAAATGTGTGTTTTTTCATAAGGTCCACCCATAAAACCAATTTCAAAACTTTTTTTATTGCCGTCAGGTCTTAATTTACCGTTGTTTTTTTCTCTATAGAATAACAAGAAGACAATGAAATTTCGTAGACTATTTCTTTAAAAAAATAATGAGAGTTTTATGTTTTTTTCTTTATCAAGCATATTATCATGGATTAATAAAGAGTATATCTAGGGTCCCATAAATAACAAAAAAAGCTAACATCGAGAATGTACCGTGCTAGCTTTTTAAATAAACGATAAAAAATAAAACAAAAAGAGGAGAAAGCGAGAAAGGACAAACTTGGCGGCGTGGGAATTATTATTTGATTGTCTCCACAAATCGTACAAATGCATATTAGGAACGAGAATAGGACCTTCGTCGTGAGAATGGCAGACCGCTAAATGAGTGGAAGGGGGACCCTCTCATGGCCATAACAATGCCGATGCTCAAGGGACCACAATTTGACTTTTTATGGTCAGCCTAGTCCATCCCATCCTTCGTTTCTCAAGTATCCTATATACCTCTAATGTATATGTAGTGGACAAAAATGGCGTTCTGAAGCGAAAAGGGACCCCTCATGCGAGGTGAGGACTGCCGGGGATGTTGAGGCAGCTGCCTACAAATATAGACAACAAACAGGAGAGCCTTTTTAGTTCATCTATGATAGAGAGAAGAGCTTTCTCATCAGCAAAGGGAAGCCACAGCGCTTCTTCATTGCCCCCATTTTCATCATAAGATAAATGGGAGGCAAAGGGGTGGTGGTGGTGGCCGATGCGAAGGCATCGGACATCCTTCCCCCTCCACCCCACCAATGGTGGAAGATTGGAATCGTGGTGGCTCCCTTTCTCTTCTTCTTCATCCCCCTTAAAGGGAGAAAAGAGGAAGAAGTCAAAGGGGAAGGAAGGACGGAAAAGGGCTCGCTTGCCCATGGCCACAATTGAGCCTAAATGGAAGGAAAAAGCAACTACTCTTGGCATCCATCGGTTTTGGCCTGCACCATGGCCATGACAGGGGATGGATGGATGGCCATTGCATGGGGCACCCTTCGTTTTTGGGAGATTGGGACATCGACGAAGACGACGAAGAAACAAATTTGACAGCTAACCAAACCCACCGAGGAAGGATGGAGGGACAAAATTTTTTGACACAGAGGAAAACGACGATGAGGATGTGCTGCAAAATGCAGCGGAAAATGATATGAGGTTAGCAATAGTACGAAACAGTCTCCAATGAGGAAGAGGAGTGAGAATATTTTTTCCACAAAAAGCTAAATAAGGTAAAATGACTAAATTCTTGTGTTAGATAGCTTTTAAAATATTGACATTTACATAAAAAGAAGAAAGGAAAAAAATCGCCAGAAATAGTCATGTTGTAGTTGCTGATTCACCAGTGATATTTTATTTGATGTTATAATTCCATGAAACATTTTTTCTTTCGTGCTGGATATTCGCAGAATTTATATTATTAAATTCAAATATTTTCAATTTTTATATGATTTTTATAAATTCGAATTCTATAATTGGCCATAAGCATTTCATATGATCGATTAGAACGCTTTAGTTTTTTAACTAATTTTCTAGAAATTTCATCTGTTGGATTTTATTTGGCTAAATAAAGCAACAAAGAAATAAAATCCCTAATTCAACGATTCCTTCCTTGGTGATTAAAACGCGAAAATTTCCAGCAACATTTTGTTTGTTTGTTTGTTTGGTTTCCCCTTTCAGAAAACGAAGAATAATAAAAATGGGAAGAAAAAACAGCAAAGGAAAGGGGAGAGATCGAATGTGCGATAAGAAAAACGAGGACGGACATTTGGAGATGGCGGACATATCAATATCGCAGCGTAAAGCCCCATAAAACCCTCCTGGGGCTGTTTTAGAGATAAGTTTTGGAGAATTTCGCCGCCATTAAGAAAAGCACTGCACATTATTATTTACGAGGGATAATCCATTTTGCCCCCAAAATTATGCACATTTTTCGGTAAGAAAATTCAAAAGAATTTCTAATTGCAAACAAAACCAAAATAAAGGATCTGCAATTTTTCCCAATTTTCCTAAGTCTGTTGTTGCCGCTTGATGGTCCAATATGCGAAAATTTCAATAAATTTGTTTGTTTTGGTTTTCTTAATCACAATGACGAAGAGAAAAAAAAAACCTAACATTTTTGGCCATTTTTTCTCAAATCGATTGTGGTCTCTTGATGACCCAATAAAAATCACTCAACTGAAACCAATAAAACCAAAAAGAGGCATTTATTGGGCAATATAACAATCACAGGTGGAGGATTTAACTTGCAGCACACGAGGGAGAGGGAGGGGAATTGTTCTCCCTTCCTTAAACAACCGCTAAAAATAAACAAAGATGGTCTCCAATGAGAAGGAAACACACAAAACACATTCACTGGTCCATTTTGGCGGGGGTTAAGGAGATTTTGTTGGAGAACAATCGCTTTGTGAGAGAAAAAACAAGTCAAGAGGAGGAGGTGATTTGGGGGCTTTGGAGATTGGAGAGGAAACTAAAGGGATTTGTGTTGGTTGGGCCCATTAACAACACAACACACATTAAGTGGATTTGTGCTGTTGCGTCGGGGAGAAGGAAGAAAACGGAAAAAAAGAAAAATCATTCATTTTCTGCTCCTTTTGGCCCGACCGATAATTTTTTGGAGAAAAATCAATGTGATTAAATTCTTGCGGGGAAAATTCATTGAAAAAACAGCGAGAGTTCCCGAGTGTGCATTTCTGCAAAGCAAGTGTTGCCATAAGAGATTAAAAAACTTCAAAAAACAGATGCGTCCAATGTTTTTTACAATAAATTTTATGATTAGCGAGGAAAGGCAGGGAAGATGGTAACAGAAAAGTTTAATGAGAGATAAGAGTTGGAGAAAAAAGGAAAAAAATGATGAAAAATAAATGATAAAAAAAAAATTGTTTAAAGAATTAAAAAAGGTTTAACAAATAATTTTAGATAAAAATAAAGGAAAAAAATAAATAAAATAAACCAACCCGATCGTTGGTGGAGATGTGCGTGCTGTTGATGCCCTGGATCTGGCGCTCGTTTCCCGGGGAATGGAATACCCAAAAGGTGGTGGCCGGAGGGCTGGACTCGGGTGGTACACACTCCCTCGAGTAGGGCTTGCCCGCGGGCACCGTCACAACTTCAGCGTTGCCGACTGGGAAAGCGCGGATCCCTTAATCATAAATAATTATTTAGAAAATTTTGAGATTTTTTTTTGAAAATTTAATCTTTTTGATGATATTACTTACTAACAATAAGCTACTCTTACAGTAAGGTACACCGTACAATTTTTTGAAACTACAATTCAGTGGCGGTTTTAGGGGAGGAGGGTGGACAACCTACCCCAAGTCCAAAAAAATAATTTTTTTTTTCGGAAAGTCGGGGGAGGAATGAGGAGTGAAAAATTGAAAAAGAAAAGTCTAAATAGCAGAATATTCTCTGGCGGCCCCTATCCCGCCATTCCAAAATACATTGAAATTGATCCAAAAAAAATAAAGAAAAAGAGGCAATTTCTCTAAATTTTCTCCGGAGGCCCCTATAGGAGTCGCCGACCCCTGAAAAATTTTCTTTTTTCGACCTGGACATGATTCCTCCCTAATTAGCCGAAATTCTAGAACCGCTGGTTCAATTCAAAAAATACATCATACTTTCGTTTGAAAAAGTGAAAATCCTCAACCACCTGAACAGAAGTGATTTAAAATCATTTTTTTAATCGCGAATTCTGGCATTATATGCATTTGTACCTCTTTTTCCTTTTTTAAAAAGATTATCTTCCAGGCATTAAATAACAATATTTACATGCTTGCCGGAGTCGGATTTTTTCAGAATACGCCGTTCCGTTGTCATTCTGCGCCACACATTGGTAGTCGCCCTCGTCGGTCTCCTCGAACAGCAAAAAGGTTATCGACCCGTTTTCCGGATAGGTGAGAATGCGCGATCGGTAAACTTCCAAAGGGAACGTGGCGTTGTCCTTCAGCCATTTGTAACTGTTAATAAAAAAAGAAAAATAAATTATAAAGAAAAAAACAGAAAATGCGCATTTTTAAGCTTATCATAATTTTCTTTACAAATCTAATAAAGAAAGTTCCCTGCACTTTAGTAGGGTTTTAAAAATTGTTTTTTATATCAAAGAAGGTAATTATTTGCTGAAAAACTGATATTGGTCACTATTAGAGCCATGAATTTTACTGGGTTCTAGGCCCGAACCCTGTTTTTTTTTTTGGAAATTATGGGTTTTAATTTTTCAACACTTGGGATTTGGAATCAGAAATCAAGTACTCCCGAGTTCTGACCCAAAAGCTGAGCACAGACATATTCCGCCGTCCGAGCTTTATTTTCAAATTTTTATTTTTTTCATTTATTTAAAAATCCTAAACTAACCTCGGTTCCGGCACTCCCACCGCCTCGCATCGCAGGGTTTTTGGTTTGTTGACCCGCGTGTGCTCCTGCTCCTCCATCTGCGGGGTGTGCCTCCTCCCCGCTCCGTTTCCATTCTTTTTGTGGTGGTCAACGACAAAATAGGAAATCGGATCGTTGGGAGCATGGACGAAGCGCGGAGGCGTGGGAATGGAAGCCCAGTCGATTTGGGAGGAGGGGTCGAACGCGGCGGAAGGGGAGACCACTGAAAGCAAAAAAGTTTAGGTCCAATTCCATTTGTAAATTATAATCCTTTACCATAAATTTTAAGTATTGCTTGAAAAGAAAACAAAAAGATATTTAAGTCAAATTTTTTATTAGGTAGTTTTTTCTTTTTTACAAATTTTTTCTAAATTTTTAAAAACTGAAAAAGATTTGGGGCGCTAGTTAAAAGACGTTAACTTTTGAAAACCCATTAAAAGGGTCCCCCCTTTTCATTTGAAAAACCAAAAATTTTTTTTTGTTTTTTGCAACTTTTTTGCTCAAAAAGTAGTTAAAAAGGTGAAAAAATGGAACAAAAATCTTTTTTTGGTTTCCAAATGAAAAGGGTCCCCCCTGTTAAATTTATGGGCTTTCAAAAGTTAACGTCTTTTAACTAGCGCCGGATTTGGCAACAAATGAAGGCTGAACTGATGTCAATTGATTTAGATTTCTTGATAAATTGAAAAAAGAACTATTTTTAATTTTTTTGGTTGATTAATTTTAGTAAAACCAGCTAAATTGTTGTAATTATTTAAATCTTTGAATTTATCATTTTCATTTGTAATAAGAAATTACCTGATGTATAAGTGAGAAGGCAGAGGAAGAATTGAAATAGCAACAACGTTTTCATCCTGCTGATTTTGTGGTAGTAAACTGTGAGAAACATTGTGTTGATTGAACTGTTAATAATTATTCTAAAGCAAATAATTTTAAAAATGATGAAAAATTTGCAAAAATTGGTCTTTATAATAAGTATGAGATTGTTGGATTGGTTCGGTATTTTTTATATAAATTCGTTTGGTTATTTGAAAAATGAATTTCTAAATATGCAATGACCTGTACCTGTCTCAACTGTAAATTAGGATTTTTCAAAAAAAACCCCTAACCTTTGATTTGAACCAACAATTTTTATGTAAATGTGGAATTACTCTATGTAATAATGATGAATAAGAATGTGAGAGGCAAGTATTTTTTGGAGTGAGCAAAACCTGAACTCGTTAAGGAATATGTATATAAAAAAAAATAAAAATCAATTTATATAAGCCAACTTAATAAGTTCAGCAGGGATCAGGGTTAATCATAGAACAAAGTGCGAAAGCCAAATTGCTGTCTTCTGATATTGATATGTTTTTTTTCTGTTTAAAGCCCATTAAAATCCACCTAACAATAAGCACGCATAATGGTCCTTTTTATGGCCCTCCGAATCTATCCGACCCCATAACCCATAAAGACGTGTATTAAAAAAAGTGGTTACTGTATTTAAATTACTACTGTAATACCCGTAAAGTGTGTCCTTCCTTTCTAATACATAAGTATAATTTTCCCCTAACGAAAAAAGTTTATTAAAAATTAAATTTGTACAAAAAAATTTTTGGAACCCTAAACTCCATAGCTTTGATAAATAGAAATTTGGGTAAAAATCGGATCTGGATTTATTTTTGTCAATGTTATTAAAAAGTAAAAGCGTTATTTATTGGTTGGTCATTGTATTTTTGTAATTGTAAATAGAGCGAAGCATTGCCCGTGCTGAATGATGAATGAATGGGCGAATCCATAAGAGCAATTTTGTGAATTTTACACAAAAGACTGTTGACTTTGGCTGTTTTTTACCCTTTCCGGGTAAAAATAAAAAATCCATATCCACTAGGCCATTGGTGGTGGATAGTGTTCTTCTCAATAGTGGCAGATGATGGATAGTTGGGTAGGAAGTAGGAAGGGCTGCAGGAAAGGAAGTAAGGAAGATGAGCAAAAAAGGACAAACAATGAATTTTGAAGAAAAAATTTATTTTTTTTTAATGAAAATACATAATGCCAAATGCGCCAAATTCAAAAACAAAATAACGGACATTTTTTGTTTTTCAAGGATTTCATTGTCTGTTTTGATATTTTCTTTTTTTATCTGTTTTTGGATCCAATAACATAAAAAAGGAAAATGTTTTCTTATTCTCGCCCTTAAGGATCAAAAAATTCGGGTAATTTGGATGGAGAGGAAGGGGATAAGATAATGATGAAAAACTAGGAGGGACAAGGGGAAGAAAATTGGCGGAAATGATGAGCGAGACGAGGAGAGGAACCAAAAAGTGTTAAAGGAAGAAAGGGGAGGAAGGAATGTATATGTATCGGTATGGCCAAAGGGATGAGAGAGTGTGGCCAAAGCGGAGAGACAAAAGACGGCAAAGAAAAAAGGGAAAAGATCCCCATTTTTGGCCCATGCAAAAGGCCAAGAGGGCACGGGCGGGGATGAGCCACCAAAACAGCCCAAACATGGCCAATTTGGGCAGTCCTTCCTTGGAGGGTGTGGGGGTGCATCCTCTTGGCACAAAAACTTTGGGCCAAGGGCCAAAGATGGACTAACAACACCACTCATTGTTGAAGGGCTAAACATCCCCGCACTTCTTCATATGGGACCAAATTCTGGCCTAATCCATGGCCAAATTGGGAGGGTTCTTTGATTTCAAAATTTTTGGGGGTTTAAAGAGTGTTGGCCTTAAATAACTATGGACCAAAATCTCACTAATGCAAATTTGTTGGGGAAAAATGTTAACTTTTGGCCAATGCCAAATGTTTTTAAAATCTACCCTACAATGTATTGGCAAAGTAGAGAAGAAAACAAAATTATTGGTTTAGCTCCATACGTAAGAGTAGTAAGAGGAGAAGGATGAGCCAAATTATTAAAAAGGCGCTGTTAATCCCTCCCAAGAACCCTGAAGTCATCAAAACAAAACCAAAGCCAAAACAGCAAAAAAAAACTCAATTATATCGATATTCGACATAATCCTAAAAAAATAAAAAAATAAAATAGCCAATTCTTGGAAGAGGGAGAGTGTGTTTGGAAGGCGGGTAACGGAGTCACAGAGGCAAACCAACAGCACAGGAGCATTGCCGGGAAAGGCCAAAAATAGAGCCTTCAACGGGACGGGCGGATTTTAGCCGATTTTTGGCCATAAAAATGTGCTAGGTAATTTGAACTCGAAAGGGGGACATTTAACGGGGTTCTGCTGGAGTTTATGGCCATAGAACATGTGTCCGGGGGGCGAGTTCCTTCGATCGATCAGAAGCACAAAGATGTGTTGTGGCCATTGGGCACTTTTATGGGTTTAGTCGGCGGGTGATTTACGACCTATGTTGAGTGACTGAATGAGTTTCATTTTCGGAGGCCAAAGAGAGAAGTCAATCGCCCGGGGCAAAATGCCCAAAAATTTGCGCCCCCGGGGAACCCTAATTTAGACGGAGGAATTGCGCCCAATTTGGATGAGTAATTAGGATGAGTAGGCATATGTAAGGATAAGGAATTTGGGGAATTGGCATTGTGTCCATAGCCAAAAGGTCACATTCTTAAAAAGGTCATTTTCTGGACTTACATAGCAGGATGGCCCGAAAATTTGTTCTTTTTTTGCAAATCTTTTTTGGAAAAAATTTCGCGAATGCATTTTTAATCCAACTTTTTGTAAAATAAATAATCTGAATTTTCGACACCAATGAAGGGTAAGTTCCTGGCGAGTAAAGATGTGCGAAATGAGCATTTTGCGGTTTTTTGGGGACGACGAAGACAAATGTCAAAAAAAGTGGAGAGGGGGGCCTTATGGGATGAAATCCTCCGGCAGAGGGCCAAGTCGACCACAGCAGGGCCAAATGGCCTCGGGGTGGCTTTTCGTCGGCTTTTCCCCTAATCAATGTCCGAGCATCGATCATACCCAGGGAGGGACCACCGCCAAATGTGAAAATTTTGGGCCCCGGGAGTTCTATGGAAACGGAAAAAAATATGCAAAATAAATGGCCAAATTCCCTAAAAATTCAGAGCCATGGTCCAGATCCTAGTTATGAAAATTTTAGGAAAATTCAACTCCGATTCCGAGTGAACCCTCCGGACCTCCAGCAGAGAGAAGAAGAGGGGCAAAGGAGGAGCAATTTCTTGTTCTTGGTAATTGGATCGGCAAATTACTGCCGACAAAGACACAAAAAGTGTATGATAGATTCGGGCAAATCGGACAATGATTGATGGGGATGACGACAAAAATGGATGATTTGGGCAAAAACTGTCATCCCAATCAGGGACAGGGGACCATCGATCATCATCACCTTGGCGATGATTTTTTCAACTTAAATTCGGGCTGACTTTCCAGAAATTTATGAAAGATTTAATTTTGTACAATTTCCGAAAACATAATTCATAGAATTTTTTGGTGGGTGAATTTTTGATAGATAAAATTATTTTTTCGGCCAAAAAATTTGTTTTTATTCTATGTATAACAATAAGTCAAATTTGGCAACATTTTGGATGAAGAGAGCAACAAATTCTGTTAGATAAGGCTGTTGGGGAATTGGGCAAAACCTATTTGGGGATGGGCATATGGAACAGAGATAGAAGAGATAAAGATCGACAAAAATGATAAGGATCAGACACCACCAATTGATCAGAGATCACGGAGATTATTTGGCGATATTTATTGGGTTGTTTTTAGGCAAAAAAATGGAATTTTGTGAACACTTAAAAAATTACCATATTTTATTCGGATCGACATCGAAAATTTTTGAAATTCACAAAAATAATTTTTTATTGTTTAAAAATGTTGAAAAATTTAGATTTCTACTTTATGAAATTGATCACCTTTTTGAGACTTTCAAAAGTATTTTT
>LDKF01001190.1:0-33267 GCA_001026735.1 Rotylenchulus reniformis
TCGCCTGAATATGTAAAGAACGGGCCCATTGGTTGATGAAGCGAACACCGCCAACGTGCCAATCATCTCCAAAATGGCGAGCTTATCCTCGGGATTTGGCTTCAGAATGCGCAAAAGGTTTTGGACAATCGCATATTGCATCCAGCCGAACATGATGATGGCCATGATCACGCTCAGCGCCTTCAGAAGATGCATATTGTAGGAATTGGTCACTGAAAGTGCATTTAATTAACTTTTATTTAAAAATTTTATCATTATTGCATTACATATACCGTAAAATTAAAAATAATAATATAAATAGTGAAAAATTAATCAAATTTTTTATTTAGAAAGAAGATTAATTTTCTTAGAACATAAATCAAAAAGAAAATTTTCCCAATCTATTGTCACCAAATAGTAGGCTTTTTTAGAAATATTTTTTTTCTAATTTTATCAAAAATTGAAAACAAAATCCATGCAATGTTCTGAAAAATATAATTTTTTATAGATTAAAAATGCATTTTTGATGATCCATTTTTGACATAAAATAATTTGTACATTACAATGACCTTTGACTTTGGTGATGGCCCCCTTGGCCATGATGGCCCAAATCCAAGCATACATCGCAGTGGTGACAATTTGGACACTCAGCGAAATGTTGTTGACAATCGGGGTCCACCAGCTGGCAGCAAAGTCCCCATTGATGCACGTCACATCTCTAAATTAATTATTTTTTTTATTTTTTTTCATTTGAAATGGCATTTATTGAGATTGCATCCATTTACATATAATCCATTCACCTTCCCGCAAGATCGCCATGTGTATCAATGTAGATAAATGTGCATCTCATCGTTCCATAAATCACACTAATACCCGTCATTATTTTCAGACAAATGATTCGTTTCCATTTATTTGAGAAATTACGGTGCCTAAATAAGTTTCATTTATTTTTTAACAAAATTGAAATTTAAAATTCCCCTTTTCATTTATAATTTAAAAATTTCTCCTAGGCCTTAAATTCCACATTAAAAAATAAATTGGATTGCAAGGGTATTTAAACCCTGGACTAAATGTCCGGTATGACCATGCTAACAACCGTGCTGGGATGTTTGGGCGAAAAGTGCAAGAATGGGCGTTTGGCCACAAAGTGCCAAAATGGAATTTTTGCCTCTACACTACCAAATACCAAATCTCTAAAAATACATCAAATCAAAAATATCTAACATTATCAAAACGTCTAAAAGTCAAAATTCTAAATAATACAGAAATTAAATACACAGAAAATTGTGCATCAATTACTTACTTTCTAGATAATACGAGAAATTTAGGAATTAATTAGGAAATTTGAAAAAAACAAAGCTATAACTAAGGAAAATCCCTTTAAAATTCATGAAGCCATAAATTTTGTTTGGGACATGATAAATATTTTTTTTAATTTTTTAAGCTTTGACTTTTAGACATTTTTGATAAGGTTTGATATTTTTGTTTTTAATAGAATTTTCGAGATTTTTTTCGTGTAGGCAAAAATTCAATTTTTGCACTTTGTGGCCAAGCGCCAATTCCTATATTTTTAGCCTAAACTACATACCACCGCTAACACCATCTTGACAAAGCTTAAGGGGATACGTATCATGATCGAAAAAAATTTGAATTTTAGTCGAATTGGTATTCATACATCGTACCACCATTTTTGGGCATCTAGTAGTAAGAGTATAAGTTCAGATTACTGATAGCTGCTATACGCTATACCTAGATAGCTAATCCAAAATTAAAAAAAAAAACAATAAATTGGCACCGAATGAGGTAGAGATTGTGGGAATTCGGGTGGAAACAATGAATAATTATTCAGAAAATTCTAAAAATATATATAATTGTTGATAATTTACCAAATTGGGCATTGCACACACAACAGTCGTTCCACACTGATGAACACCATCATGGTCTGCTGGAGTGAGTTCCCAAAGTTCTTTAGGATCATGAAGAAGAAACAATTTTCGGCACGGACGTAATTGAGGCCGGAGAACAGGATCGGCACGATCACGAATGGGTTATGTGCGTCCATAATCAGCGAACCCAAGGTCTCCATCGCCAAAAGGTAGTGGAAGGATCCCGTTAGGGAACTCCTTAAAAGATCAATCATTAAATACCTAAATGATTTTCTAAATGCCTTTTTATTAATCTATGTAATTAATCCATGAATGCGCTATGGAACACTTTTATATAAATGAACTAATTACAAATGTTCTTACATTCCAACATTTTGCGAATTAAAATAATTTAAATGGAAATTGTAAAAGTGTTATTAATGATGAAATATAATAATAAAAAATATTGAATAATAAAAATTAAGGATATCTAAATTGGTCAAAAATCACTAAAACATTAACGTTCATTGATAATGATGTCAAATATTTTAAAAATTCCAAAAAAATTTGATCATTTTATATTTTACACGAAGGTATCCATTTTGCACTTTTGTATAAAATGTCATATTCTTTATCATTACTAATACAAGAAGTTCAATTGTGCAAAGTATCGACTTGGCAATTTTATTTAATTATTAATTGCAACTGTCTAGATTTTCAGCATTTTTCAAACAATTTTATGAATAAAACATACCAATTCTCTCTTTTTTCAGTTTCCCAACAAAATTTTAAAAAAATTTTAAGAATATAAATTAAACATATTTATATGTTTTAAATGATTTAATCGTCTCAGTAATAGATATATTTTTAACATCCTAGAACCCTTATAGTCATGAAATTAATGACTCATAAAAAACAGATACAATACCGACTCTTGCTTACCTGCATTTCCATAACATAAACAGTAAACTTCCGTTCAAAACCACCCCAATTGCGCTAATAGTGAGAAGGGGCGTGTGAAACCAGATGAGAGTGAAGGAGAAGCCAGTGCCATGGTATTTTTGGTAGAACTTTGGAAGAGTGAAAATGCAGAGAATATTTTTAAAAATTTATTCTTACGAGATCAGTCGGAGCAACGGATGATGAATTTGTGCTCATTTTTGCTTATTTAAAAAATCAAATGTTTTAAGCCATCTGGAAAACCCCATTTGGCTTCCCATACTTTATAGGCATTTCGACTGCTGTTCAACGGAATGAAATACAAACTCTAAATCCGCCTACTCCCGTGCATTTTAATGATTTGCCCTTATTAGAAAGGTGTACTTTTTATTAGTATAAAAATGTTTTAGTCAAAAATGACGCAAACAAAAAAATAATAAAAAACCGGGCATAAAAAACATATTAGGTACTACATATAATGTACAACATGAGTGCTTATTAAGATATTATGCTTCATTTATTTATTTGGATATATGATAATAGGTTGCTCATTAGTGCATTGTTATCAAAGCATTATGGACACTACGTGCTGCTGATGAGTCATTTGGCGAAAAGCTCAAAAATTGATGTTTTACTAAAAAGTAGATGGGCATATATGTAGAATAGTGTCTGAACATCACAGAAATGACTAATTATTCTGCAAAAACAAAAAACACTCTAAAGTGGATAAATAAGTCTAAAAATTTAAATTCAGATTTTTTTATATTTTTAGACATTTTGTTCGGTTGAATTTTTAGAAATCACAGCTCTTTTTTATTATTTTTTATTTTTTTATGAGCTGTTTTATCGAACTCTCCAATTCTGAGAGTTTTTTGATAAATGACTTGGCATCTGGGATAATATTTTTCCATTTATTAGAACAGCCCATTGTCAATTTTGATAAGTGCAAAACAGCAAATGTTGCCGTAGTTAATACTGTGATGAGTCGTTTGGTCGTAACTCGTAAAGTGCAAAAATAAATTTAAAAAATAATGAACCAAAATAAAATACAAAGAAGCAATTTTTAAAAAGTGTCAAAAAAACAATTAATAAAAAAAATTTACGCAATTAGTTTTATTGAATAAGCTAATTCATGGGCCATGTCAAAAGCTGAATTTGAGAAATTCCTGAACAATTAATCCTTTAAAAATGTAAATATATTCCACTGGATGGAATAATAGAAGCATTAGAACAACAATTAATTAAAAATATTTTCATTTGCCGACTCTCGAACTCTCCTATTCTGTGAGTTTTTGATAAATGACTAGTGGTGTCAGGGCTCAGGCCTACTTAATACTATTGGCATTATTATTCAAGCTTGAAAATTCAGGAATTTTCATAAGTATTTTTATGGTGGGAAAAAATCACCGATTCTAACAAATCTTTTAAAAATATTTTGAGATTGCATGTTTTTAAATAATAAATTTTAAGATGGTTTATAAATTGCTCCATTCCTAATGTGACGTAGGGTAGATCGGGATCAGGATCCCGGCCGATTTTCGGGATCGGGATTTGCCGGAGTCGATCCCGATCCCGATTGCAATTTTCGGGATCGGGATTATCCCGAAATCCCGAGATTTTTTCGGGATTTTCAAAAAATGGCTTAAAATTGCAAAATTTTTTAAAGAAAAATTCAAAAAGTCGAAAAACAATAATAATTAAAAATTTCGTATCCATTAACTAGACAAAGTTGAAAGGGAGCCGATCATTTGGGCAGTGACTTGAGCAGTGATATTTGGGCAGTGATCAATTGTTCATTTATCTTTTGGGCAATAAAAATGGAAGGGCAAAAATTATATGATTTTATATCATTTTTTATATCATAAAAAACATATCATTTTCTTAGGCCTAAGGTTTTTCAAAAAATTTCCGAAATTTCGAGTTTTTCAAAAAATTTCCGAAATTTCGAGTTTTTCAAAAAAAAATTCTTAGGCCCTGGGAAAATTTCTTAGGCCCTGGGTTTTTCTAAAAAAATTTCACAAGCCTTGGTTTCTCAAAGAATTTCACAGGCCTTGTTTTCTAAAAAATTCACAGGCTTGGAGTTTTCAAAAAAATTTCAGAGGCCTCGAGTTTTTAAAATTTTTTCATAAGCCTTGGATTTCAAAAAAAATTCCGGAGGCCTCAGGTTGTTCAGAAAATGTAATGAGTTCTTCAGAAAATTTAGCATCTAAAATTTTCTTTTTAAAATTTTTTTAGATAAGGTCTCAAACGAGCTAAAAACAACGGAGAATCAATCGTGGAGACTCATCAATCGTAGAGACTCAATCGTGGACCACCCCCACCGATAAAAAGTGAAAAGAAAAAGACAAATAATAGAAAGAACAGAGAACATGATTTTGGCGTTGTGAAAATAAAATATTCAAACATAATACGATTGGTCAAATTATAAAGAAGAAAGATACGATCCAAATAAAAAAACAAAAAATTTTCGGGATCCCGGCCGGGATTGAAAACTTGAATTTCGGGATTCGGGATCCCGCGTTCGGGATCGGGATCGGCCATTTCGGGATTCGGGATCAAAATCCCGATCCCGAAACATCGGGATCCCGGCCGGGATCCCGGTCCCGATCTACCCTAATTGTGACGGGGCTAGAGCCCGCTAGAAAACTTACCGTATTTTCTCTAATATAAGAGAGGTCTCTATTATAAGACAGGTCTCTAATATAAGATACCCCTTTGAGGGGATTTGAAAAATATAAGACAGATCTCTAATATAAGATAGGTCTCTAATATAAGACACTCCTTCTCCCTCAGAAAATCCTATACGTGTGATCCATTTTTCTTTCTGAATTCATTCTTTATAAAATTCATTAATTTAAAGAAAAGAATATTTTTCGCTGGCATTCGAAATTAAAATTTTTTGAAAAAAGCAGAAAATATCCTACTACCGTATTTTCTCTAATTTAAGGGTATACCCTTAAATTTTTCAACCTCTTCTGGAAGTTACCCTTAAATTAGAGACTACCCTTAAAATAGAGATTACCCTTAAATTTTCCAATCTTGAATTGTTCACGTCAGGCGCCTATTAAAAAATAATAATTACCTAATAAATGGTAATTAATTTGTAAAAAGAAATTAAATAATTAAATAAAATGGGCTATTTGGATAAATTTGGTGCACACCCAGGGACCGGGTACACCGCTTTGTCCAATATTATTTTATTCAGTGTGTGTTTTGTGCATTGATAGATGTGACATTTTTCATTGATGTCGATAACATTACCTAATTAAATTCGCTCATTTTTCTTAAAATGAAAGAAATTAGAATGTTAAGAAAATAGATAATATCTAAAAATAGAGATCGGACTGGTTGGTTAACCGATCTGGTTTTTCGTTTTTTTTCGGATTCGGTTTTGTAACCGAAAATAACCGACCGAAGAATTTTGGATTTTTTTCGGACCGACCGATGTCTTGGTGCGATCTCTAACTAATGCACACTGCAAATTTGTGTTTTTTTGAGAATGAAAATAATAAAACCAAAAAAAAAATTTTAATTGCTATTTTCAACACATCAGTAATTACCTTTAAATTAGAGATTACCTTTAAATTAGAGATTACCTTTAAATTAGAGATTACCCTTAAAATTTTCAACCTCTTCTAAAAGTTACCCTTAAATTAGAGACTACCCTTAAATAAGAGATTACCCTTAAAATAGAGAAAATACGGTATATATCTCAGGCTCAACGACAATTCGGCACCGCGATAATTCGGCTACATTGCTTATAACTAAGGCCCGAATTTTTAGGTGCTAAAAAGTAAAAACCATCAAAACAGGTACTAAAATAGGTGCCAAAAATAGGTTATAAGTTATAACCTAGAACTCCGGGCCCTACTTATAACTTGTTTAAGAGATAATCTAGAGAAATGAGTTAGGCGTCAAAAATAAAGAATATTAGATAAAACAAGTTCGAGATATAGTACCAGAGAATGCTAAAAATAACCCAGATAAACAGAATTGAAGCTGAATAAACTTCAAAACAGAATATTAGTGCCATTCTCTAAAAAATCAGAAACCTTTCAGAGGCTTAATAGAGAGTTTAGAATTATCATTAGCACCAGGATAAACAATAACAAATCAGAACAAACTCTTATAAGCATGATAATTATTTTGCTGGAATAATATGTAGAGGTAAGTATATAAAGCTGAATGAACATAAAAAAGAAAAAGAGCAAAGCGATCAAAACCGATTAGAGGTAGAATCGTTAGTTGGGAAAAATCTTAAAAACCCAACAAACGCTGGTGTTAAATACCAGGAGAGCGCAAATATCATTGCAGGGATTGCCCGAGTGCACGTTTTGCCAATCGATGATAGCAGCAAGCTATCGCAAAAAATATTAAAAAAATTTTTTTTGAACGAATGAAAGACTTATTTTATATAATGATGTGATTTTTTTGAACATATAATATACTAGTAAAATCGAAAGTTACAAATGCAATAAAAGGGGAACTTAATAAAAAATAATAAAATTTGTAAACATTTAATGTTTATGTTTTATTAATGGGCTTGCTTTTAAAGGCAATTTTTATAGGAATTATCGGATTTCTTTTAATTTAAGGCATTCGATATAATGCATAATCCATTTAAGATCAGGGATGGGCGAAATTTCGAGTTTCGAGTTTCGACTACTCGAAATTTCGAGGTTTTTTTTGTTTCGAGTTTCGAGAATTTGCTCGAAATTTCGAGCAAAATGCACCCCTAAGAATGGGGGTCTTGGCTGTCAAAATGCACCCCTAAGAATGATTTAAATATTTTTTATCGACACGATTCTCCTGCATTATTTTTCTAACCGGTTTTCCAAACTCGTCAGGATGATTACTATCTTTAAATAAAGGTGTCAATATTAAGTGGAATTCCTTTTATTTGTTTTTACTAGGGTATAACTTTATATGCTCAAAATTTCCAAAATATCCGCAAAATATGCCCAAAATTTTGACTAAATATGTCCTAGAAATGAATTTTTTTGCTCAAAAATCGCAATAAACTATTTTTAAAGCGAATTTAAGCATATAAGGCATTTAATGTTAAAAAAGGTCGACAATTGCAAAAATGTGCAGTTAGAAAACCATTCTAGAAGGTTAAAATCAAGTTAAAAATGTTAAAAAATGTGTTTTACGTGATTTTCAGGCCGTTCTCAGCCCACAAAAAACATGTCAATATCCGGGAAATGCATATTTTTTCCGCTGCAAAATTAATTGTGACAGATTTGAGAAAAAAAAATTTTCAAAAAATTTCAAATTTTTGCAATAGTTTCGAGTTTCGTGTTTCGCGAATTTCGAGTTTTTTTCGTTTCGAATTTCGAGTTTCGTGTTTCGAGTAACATCAGAGTTTCGTTCGAGTTTCGTGTTTCGAGTAAACTCTCGAGTTTCGCCCATCCCTGTTTAAGATGGATTGATTTTTCCTTATTATTTATTAACTGGAAGCTTTCTTCTATTACATATTAACCAGAAATAATCCATAGTGCTCTTATGTTTATTTATACCTCATTTTATGTTTTAGTTTTATTTATACCTCGGCTTTCCTTCACCATCTTTTCCCAATAATACATTTGGTGCCCATAGATCTCCATGGACAATGCTTGCGGGAAATCCTTAAAAAGGTAAATTTTAATTTCTCTTTTTAGAATAAGATCATTTGGAATAAAGATCAGCAATTTTTTAGGAGGGTTCGAAAGGTTTCAAACGCAGTGAAAGTAAAAAAACTCATAAGATTTGATTTGGTTAATAAGATTTCAAAATTATTTAATAAATTAAATACATTTCAAATAGGTTTTAACAAACCTCAACAAATTAAATTAATTAATTTTATTTTATAATTGCAAGTGCATTTATTGTTTCATAACTTTAAATAATTGATCAAAATAAAAACCATTCCAAAATAATTTAAATTCTTCAAAAATACGGTAAGTTGAATATCAACTTACCGTATTTTTCACCATGCTAAAATGTCATTGCCATATTATTGTCGTTTCTGAAAAAATGCAAAAGCTCACGAACCAGGGGACCGAGTAGGGTAGATTCCATCTGTAAAAAAGTTTTTTATGCTAACCTCTTACAATATTCTTCAATTATGTCATGTTTATAATAATTATGCCGTTTATACTTAATACATAATAAATTTTTTTTTCTTCATATCAACTCTATTTACATTAGATAACAAAACATAACCTCCATCATTGGCTGCATATTCTACCTTTTATTGCATCCTTTATTTTATAAGAAGCAAAAAAATCTTATAAGGAGCAGAATCTTACAAATAGGTAAAAACATTTTGATATTGTAAGATTTGGACTCTCCAAAACAGAATATTTCTTATAAAGAAGAACATATGACATCCTTGATATTTATAAGAAGTAAAAAATAAAATAAAGGTTTAATTTTTGTCTGAATAAATTAATAACGCAAAAGATACAAAATAATATGTCAGGGATGAATCGCCAAAATCTGTATTACATTTGCACTACTTCCTTTGTAGTTAAGCATAATTACTTCTGGGTATCTGTTTATCATCTTCATTTTGTTGGTATACATAGTTTATATATATTCCATCGAAGTAGAAAACGGGGTTTTTAATGAAGTGCTCATTTGTGTTCACTCCATCCGATACAGAGCCAATGAAGGTAAAGAAATAGAAAGGGTCATTCGGATCGGAAAAGTTGCCTACTGGATGCGCACGGAGAAAGTAAAAAATAAAATACTGGATGCGCACGGAGAAAGATTTTAAACCGTTTTTTATTTATAACTTTTTTATTTTTAAACCAAATCGAAAGGTATAAAAAGCATTTCTGCTCAGAAAAATATGGGAATTTTATAAAAATAAAAAGAAGCACGTTTTAACTAGATTTTAACTTTTTATATCGATTTTAAATTTTCCCACCCTTGCTCAACCTGGATTCGGACACAAATGAGAGCCGGCCTTCGGCCGACTCTTAATTATTGGCGCCCACTGTCCAGAAAAAACCAAAAATTCTTTTTCTAAGCTTTCTAGGCCAAAGATATAAAAAGTATATCGATTGTGCAGAATTTTCTTCTATATCTCCTGGTAATTTCAAAATTTGTACAAAAAGTTCGAAATTTTGGTGCTAGGAGTTTAAAAAAATTCCCCAATGTGGCCAATCTGGTTTAAAACTTTTTGTTAACCAGTTAGACCAAAAATATAAAAAGCAAAAAGTTGCAGAATTTTATGCTGATTTGAATGGTATAAAAATTTCCGAAATTCGGCCAAAAAGATAAAAATATCCCCTAAAAACCGTATTTTTCGGTATTTCGGGAAAATTTCGAACTTTTTGGCCGAATTTCAAAAAACAAAAAATACCATTCGAATCAGCATAAAATTCTGCACAATTTTGCCTTTTATACTTTTTGTCTAACAAGTCTTACAAAAAAGTTTTAGGCCAGACTGGCAACATTGGGGATTTTTTAACGTCCTAGCACCGAAATTTTCACGAAATACGCTATTTTTCCAAACTCCGAACTGCCTCTTATTAGTTTCCCATAACGTGACCCACTTGTTCAAGTGCAGCGCATTTCCCATTACGCTTAAACCCTTGGATCTGTGGAACGACTCAGCTACTGTTTCAGAGAAAATTATTTCTATATTTTACTCGACCCAGAGAGAATTTTTGTTTGCTTGGGTAACAAAAATTTAAGTAATGGAAGTTATTTAGCATTAGCACCAGTGGTTTATAGCATATTACTGGTGTTATTTTTTTGTCATTTTTGAATATAACAAATTTGTAATACCACTAGTACAAAACTTTTTAGGGTAAATCATTAAAATTTTGGATTAGAGAGGGTAGTCTGTATTTTACATACGAACAGCAGATAACATGCCCATATGGTACTGTAAGCTGTCTCCTTTACCCACCGCCCATATACCGTATTTCCTCTAAAATAAGCCAGTGCTCTAAAATAAGCCTCCCCTTTGAGGTGGTTTGAAAAAAATAGGCCGGTGCTCTAAAATAGGCCGGTGCTCTAAAATAAGCCCCCTTTTTTTCTTGATAGTTACCTTTTTGAAAAAAATTTAATTTCAATTCATAAAGAATCCGGCCGACCTTTTCGCAACAAAAATCTTAAAGAGGAATTGATTGAATGGATTCGAACCAAAAGGGCAGAAAAACAGCGTATTTCTCGACGGATAATTCAGTAAAAGACAATGAAGCTGTTTAAGGAACTAGAAAAAATTTTGAGGAGCGTGACCTATAGTCAAAACAAATCTTTTAAAGGTTTCTGTTTTGACTAAGGATTATGATAAAGTACGGATTATGAAAAATGCTAAAATACCGGTGATAATACCGACATAAAAAATAGCGACGAAAAAGTTGTTTTTTGGATTCAATAAAAATGCTTTTTATTTGATTTTCAGGCCATTTTGTACATCATCAAAAATACCGATTTCGGTATTTTTACATGCCCTAGTGATGAATCATTCGAAGTGTAAAGCAGATTTTCGGAAAATTTTCCCTTGATTTTTTAAATTTATTATATTGTTTATTAATTTCATATTAAAATATATCTAGGTAGTTCGAAACCGGGAGTTCGAAAAAATAAGCCAGTGCTCTAAAATAAGCCAGTGCTCTAAAATAAGCCTCCCCTTTGAGTGGGTTTGAAAAAAATAAGCCGGGGGGCTTATTTTAGAGCCTTTACGGTAAGCATCTAATAGGGGCCATTTTAGGTGAATGTGTTAATTTCTCATTTTATAAGCACCAAATATCGGAAATGATCCCTTTAAAAATCATTGTGATAGCTCAAGAAGGGCAAATTATTAAATAACTTTCACGTTAATAGAAAAGTAACAATTCTAACTGACTTAACAGTAATTAAAATTCACCTAATTTTGGATAATATTTTCAAATAATCCCATTTTATTTGTAATTACAACAATTTAATGAGTTCAGCAGTTGATGGCGGATTTCCTGAAATTTCGTCCAATTTCTAGTTATCATATTATTTTTCAATGTCAATCGAAAAGAGTGCTTATATTACATATATTAGGGGGCTGCTTATAATAGAAGGAGCGCTTACCGTATATACGCTTTTAATCCCCCACCTCCAATATTCCCCCTCTCTCTAATAATCTCCCCCTATAAAAATGGGTAGAAATTTAATCTCCCCGGAGGTTTAAAAGAGTATATACGGTATAAATATTTTTCCAACCCATGTGAATAGGATGGAACGGACGTGACCGAATAAAACAATATAAAAAACCATCTGCAGATCAAGTAAGCTTGATAAAAATTCAGGCTAGATTGCCAAAAGCGCTCTTTTTTAACACATAAAAGGCGTTTTTAACTAATATCCTAATGCTGAAAAAATATTTTAAAAAATATAAATCTCATATCAAACATCCCCAAAGATGGAGAGGAGGTGCCTGTATTAGAGGGGGTATATAGTTATACATATTAGAGAAGGAGTTTATATTAGAAGAAATGCGGTACTCCAACTCATAAAACGGCAACTTTATTGACATAATCAAATTTTCAGGACCATAAAATGATGGAACATCTGATCACACTGATCATTTCCTGGAAATACCAACTCATTTTGCTTGCCAGCATCATCAGTGGACCCTCAATGATATTGTACGTGTGCCAAATCACCACCATCTTACGGCACCAACAGTTCCACAACCCATTCTATGCACTCTTCATAATACGCGCTATAGCGGTATTCGAAGTTCGAAGTCATATATTTAGCTAAAGAAATCGATGAATGTTATCAATTACTTATTAAGTAATTGTTAAGTTTTATCTCCAAGCAAGGGTCAATTGTTTTATTACTAAGTATGATAATCATAACACTGTTTCCAAAATTTAAGTCCCATTTTTGAAAATATCAAAAATAGAGTTTTATTGACAGAAATTTGAGAAACAAAATACAGAAGATAGAGCATAAAATTCTGCATAACTTTGATTTTATACTTTTGAGCTAGTAAGTTATAAATTTTTTTTTAACCAGGCACCCATCACGCCAAATTTTTATTTGCTTTATCTATCAATAAACTTATCAATGAAAATAATTAGAAAAGAGACCAAAATTTGGTCTCCTCTGTGATAAATCGAAAATTCTTCCCCTTAATAATGTAAGGGAGAAGAGGAAATGCCTCCCGAGAGCGATTCCCACCCCATGAAAAGCATCCATAAGCGGAGGGCAAAGCGTGCTGCTGTAGCTTAATGGTTGAAAGCTCTCCCCGGAAAGGAGGAATGTGGGTTCGAGTCCCACCGGCGGCCTAACGTTTTGCCCCTCCCTTAGTATAATTCTGAAGATCTGAAGTCGGAACATTCTCTGATTGCAGGACCTGCTCTATGTGCTGAACTCCTACTACGTCTACCGGCTGCCAGTCTTGGTCGGCTGGCTTGTCTATCCCTTTTTCTCGGCACTCCCCCGATGGGCATTGGCATTCACCTACTTTCTGAGCAATTTCTCCTTCCAATCCAACAATTTGGCCACCATCTTTCTACTACTGTATCGTCTGACAGCAATTTTATGGCCCATAGTGCATAATCAGGTCTGAATACAATGAATAATTCCTATAAAAAATTATTTTTTGGATAATTTATACTTGACATTGGTCAATTAAAATTAGGCTGTAATCTATGGGATCGGACAGATATAAATTCTAAAAATAAATTCAATTAGATCCTTATTCGGATCGGATGGAAAAGCGAAAATGATGAAAAATTAAATGGACATAAATAAGACATCATTTTTATTTAAAACAAATTTTTCCCCAGTTTAATAATGCTTAATTTTTCAAAAAATTCCACAAAGGTAGTGTATTTGGTATATTGTTATACATAAAAAGAGATCATAACAAAAATATATTCGAGGGAAAAAGATACCAGGATAAAATCACTCAAAAATAGTTTACTGACACTAAATTTTTGTTATTCAAAAAAATTTTATATTTGTAATGAGAATTGAAGGGTGTCGCATTCGGCGTCGCGTGTTGAAACTTTGATTTCGTTCTGTAGAATAAAATTTTCCTGTGTATATAAATAACACACATTATAAGGGTATCCAATTAACGACTTTTAGCATCTTTTGTTTCCTAAATGATACCATAAAGCGCTGATGAAAAAGCTTGAGAAAATCGAGTACTTAAATGTTGATTTCAGTTTAGAGGAAGTATAGGGCAGAAAATCGGACTCTCTAATTTTATGGGAAAATACCTAATTTTTAGCTCATTCTCTCGCAATATATTTTTCCCAAGATTTGGCCGAAAGTGATGCCATTGGTGACCGTGCTGGTCTACGCGATTCCCTTCTGTCTGACAGTGAACATAATACAAATGGATGCAATCTTAATGGTTCAAAACTTTAACTAAAATTGTCGCCTTGGATAACTCAATAATAAAGAAGATGCTATATAATAAATGTGGCGATATGTATATTAAAGGCGGAGCAGATCCCGTGACTCGGACTCTTTTTTAGCATCTTCTTTATTTATTGAGTTATCCTCAATTATTGAGAGATTGATATTTATTATATAGGTAAGTTCACTCAATTTTGGTCAGCTTTGCAATGACCCGACTTGACTAATAATTCGGTTCTGATTCAAATCGGCCCAAATCCCTGCATTCCCTTATCATCAAATTCCCCACCGACCACTTTTAATAATATCCTTTGTCGGCGGTACCCCCCGGTGTGTGGCGAGCCGGTGTGTGGTCTCGCCACACACCGGCCCGCCACACACCGTCCTGTTCCGTTTGTCGGCCCCCTCCAACCAGATCCCGAGCTTTTCAAGCTTTATTTATTCTAACGGTCGGAGTAATCTACATAGAAAAATGATGGATTTGGAAAAATATTAATTTGGAAAAAAATAAAATGAAATATCGAAAATAAAAATATGGTTTCCGGTTGATATCCAGAATTTTAACGTTACGACACCTTTGGATCAGGGATTTGATCGATATTCGATTTTCTATTCGGCGATATTCGATTTTTTCGGACCCATCAAATATTCGTTATACGATATTCGATTTTTTGGCCCAAAAATCGAATAAAAATCGAATATTTTCATTGGAAAAAACGGATTTTTTCTAAGAATTTAGTGAAAATTTTGCGGAAATTTTGGCCAAAATTAAACTTTTTGACGTGAAAACGGGCCCAAATCCTCAAAATTTTACCAAATCGTAAAATTTTTTTTCGGTTTTAAAATCGTAAAATCTTTTTTCGGTTTGTGTCCCATTTTGACCTCCCCCTCAAAATGTTGAATTTTTTTAACACTTTCATGTAAAATTTCTTACCAGAAAAATTGGCTCGAAAAAGCTTAAATTTCACAAAAATGCTAAGCACATGCATACCTAAATGTATTTTTTCACCAAAATTATTACTTTTTATCATATTTTTTTCTTGATCAGTAATGATTTGAGAAACATTTGAAATCACAAATACTACCAAAAAAATTATTTTTTCGATAGAGATTATCAATTTTGAGTTTTTGGAAAGTTCAAAAAAATATTCGATATTTGATATTCGGTCATTTTTGGCACCGAATATTCGTTATTCGATATTCGATTTTTTCGGACCCTTCGAATATTCGATATTCGATTTTTTCGTCGGAGATCGATCACATCCCTGCTTTGGATCCCGCTAATAACAAATTTTTTAAAGGTTCAAAAAGACGCGGATAACGTAACAGTGGTCTCATTCAACGTAATCGAGGCTGGAAATGTAAAATTGGGAATAAATTTAATTATACGAAAGATGTCTATTTTCATCAGCAAACTCTTACCGTGCGTGGCAACCAGGTGAACACATACAGTGCCATGTTTTTTGCTACCAGTTCCGCTGTGATCAACGTTTGGACCTTTGTTGCGTACAAAATGCGCAAAAAATCTGGAACAACGGTTGCGGAGCAACGGATTGAGCGGAAGTTGTTGGTCTACACGATGACCACTTTTGTCGGACATTTGGCCATCGTGACTGTGACGGTAAATTTTTACACCATATTTGCTTTAAAATACGACGGATGCTTCTTTTTCAAACCCAGTCAAGGTTTTCCTTTTTTGCAAATTAATTTCTGAATAATGCGCAACATTTATGTAATAAAGCTTTAGCTTTTTCATACCAAAAAAATAAAAAAATAAAACATTTCGTTTTACAAGTTGAGTAAATTGAGAAAAATATGGAAACATAAAAAATTAGTGTATAATAATTATGCAGGGATGAAAAAGATAGTGATCTATCTTATTATAAGAACCCGTTTGTCTTTATTTAGAAGAAAATACGGCGGCATAATGTTGTGGATAAGGATTGGTTTGTAGTGTTTTTTCCAAAAACGCAGTTAAAATAAAATGGATTCATAATTTTATTTTATAGTTTTGCATCAAAATCTTCGGGGATGCCCAGAATTTTGATCTTCTGTACCTGGCATATTCACTGGTCCCGCTGATAATGGATATTGGTTCGGTGGTCCTGTCCAGCTGGCTGCTGCTCTGGGCTAGCACGCCTTTTCGACGTCAATTCATGACAGATTTTCTGCCAAGATTCGTATCGAAACTGCTCAATGGACAGAATCAGAATGGGCAAATAGTAGGGATGCCTCCGGTAACACTGGTACAACCGACAGCGAACATCAGAACATAGTGGAGATCAAAATTGCATCAGATATCAGAATGATAATAAATATATTTTATTATAGAAGCAATTGTGGTTAGAAGAGTTTTGAAAAATTGATTAAAATATATAAAAAAAATTGATTAAAAAATCCCAAAAAATATAAACAAGGATGTTGGCCAATTTATGTAAAAATAAAAATATAAACATGATAGTATTAATGAGTAAGCCAGAAATACATTTCGAACATTTTTTTTTTGTTTTAACATGATCAGCTTATAATGAATATCAAAGCCAGAAGAGTTAAACGGAACCGAAAATCAATAGATCAGACAACAATAACAATGATAAATAGGAAAACTTTGCAAAATAAAAAAGTGAAAATTACTAAAAAAAACTGTGAAAATCGTAAGTCTATGAAACAATACTGTATAAATAATAGCTTTGTTATATTCGAAATTCAGCAAGAATGGCCATACTCTGTTCATAATGAAGCTGACAACTAGCCATGATTTGAGAAATATCTCTAAATGATTATGGAGAGATGATGATAAAATATCTACATTTTATTTTAGATTTGTTGCACGAAACTTGCAAATCGGATAGAGCTGTTTCGACGAGTCCAGCGAGTTTTTTTCGACGAGTTGTCTACGAGTAAGCAGCGAATTGTTGTCTTATTACTGATTTTTGGTTCTCGATATCCTAGTTTAGCTGTCTTTTGATCCGTAAATATGCTTTTAGAAGCATTGATTGTTAGCTCATATTATTTAATAGTTGATTATAGACCATAATTTCGACTATGTGATTATAAAATAATGGATTTTGCTATTAAATTGATTTCATTTACACATAAAAACAACATTGCTGTCCGTATTTTCACAATTGACAATGGACAATTGACAAAAAAATGAAAGAACTACTTAATAAAATAAAATGACGGGCAAATCTTTTTGAGGAAAAATAGTGTTAACGATCATTTTTGGGTGCTTTTCATCGGCCGAGCCTGAATTGGTTGGTCTTTCAATTTTATCAGAATAACAGGAGGATAATGAGATTTCAATTAATAAAATTCGCAATCAATAAAATAAAGCACATGTGGTTCGCAAGTACCGTATCCACTGAATTTAAGGGTATACCATAAAAATTTTCAACCTCATAGCGGAAGGTTATGTACCAATTGCTTGTAAATTAGAGGCAGGTACATGCAGTTTCGCAAGGGATACGGTACTTGCGAAACTACATGTGCCTCTAATTTACAAGCAAGAGTATACCAATAAATTACTGGGAATACGGTATGTTACGCATTGACGAAATTCTGCTCTGCTGACGAAAGTTCCTCTCTTTGTGTTTGCTTCCCATGGCCATATACGAAAGTGCCGATTTTTTATCCGACGAAAGTTCGTATTTACTAGATATATTTGGCGAATATAAATTTCGAAACAAAATTATGTTATGTATTAATAAACATTCATCGACTAATTGCAGGTTTTTTTTGAAAAGCACCAAAAGATCATCCATCTCGTGACTTATTATTGGGTGGTTTGATAAATACGGTTCATTAAGATGTACGGCGGATGAATTATCAACCCACTCATAGTTAGTCAGGTAGCAAAAGTACACAAAAGCACAGCCTCAGAGAAGTGAATCACAGCATTATAATTGGCAAAATGACACTCAATATAGACTACTTACTACTGTAGCTTTAACTTTATTCAGTGATGCGTGGTGTAAACCATTTTCTGACATGGCACTTTAATGAGTGAAAAGCCGTTTTAGGCAGATTTTTGATATAGGATGGACGGCATGCGCAGTTCGTTGAGAAGTTGCTATGTCCTTCCTTAAAAACCATCATAATGCGCGTTCCTTAAAAATCCCTCAAAACTAAAAACGAGCATCCCCATAACAAAATATTTCCAAAGATACCAAAGCCAATTCATGCAAAAAAATATTAATAATCTTTTGAAAAATTTAAAACGAGCAAAGAATTAATAACTGGTTCTCCAAAGCAATCCATCCACTTTTTCAATCAACTAAAAAATAAATAACAGCGCAAAACCTCAATCGAATTACAATTTTTAGTTCCTCAATTTTATTACGAGGAAAATATGTTTAATTGCTTTTTATAACTTTTTTTGGTACATTGTTATTTGAAATAGATAAGTGGTATTAAGGAATTCGTTTCAAAAACACCAATGGTTTAACATAAGTTTAGAGTTAATTTTTTGGTATAACGATGAGGGATTTTTAATTTATAAATAATTTTTTGTGTTATTTATAGGCCAGTTTTACTTATGAGTTATGACTGTGATATGGGTGATGCTCGATTTTAGTTTTGAGGGATATTTTTTATTTAAAAAATTATTATTAAAAATAAAAAAATATTATTATTTATTGTTAAAAAACAGAGAATTAATTTTACAAAGCGTTAGAATTAAAGTTTTTCTTTTAAATTTAGCATAAAAATATATTATAAGGTGTTAATTCCATTAGCCACAATAAATTTATTTTAATTATGCTTTTTTTCATATGATATGTAATTTTTGATTGATATCATAAATTTGATTTAGTTCATTCGTTCTATTTTGATCTTTATATAAAATTCAAAATCATTTTTATTTTAATTGATTTTGCAACAAAAAAAGCATTAAAATGAGTGTAAATGCAAATTCATCCTCTGCAATTCCGACGGATCTCGTAAGAATTAAAATTTCAAAATATTTATTTGGTATTTTTTTGTCTTTTTCAAGTTCTACCAAAAGTACCATGGCACTGGCTTCTCGTTCACCCTGATCTGGTTCCACCCACCCCTTATCACGATCAGCACAATTGGGGTGATTATGAACGGGGCTTTACTGTACATGTTGTGGAAATGCAGGTAAAATAAGGAAGAGTCGGTATAATATTTCAAAATTTGAGGATATTTATGCGGCCTTTATTATTGTGATTATAAGATCTATTAATAAATTGTAAAATATTTAAAAAGGGTTAATTAGAATATAAAATCAGTTAAATGTAAATTTATGTAAAAATTATCTAAAAACTATACCAAAAATAATGTGTTACAAAATAAAATCCACAGAACTTAAACCTCGGAATTTTTTTCGCATTGCGAAGCATGCTGGCCTAAAAATTACTTGAAAAATTAATACCACCATTTTGGCTTTATTGTATATCCAAATTTTATGGGATCGAAAATTTTAATTCCGGTATCCACAATTCGAAACTCATTAAAATTTGGGGCTATGAAATCCGGAATTCCGAAGCTAAACCTCGGAATTTTGCGGAATCCGGAATTGAATTTATTTCCCCAAGTTTTCCATTTTTCATCTTTTCTGATTATTTCTCCTTAAGTTAACTGTTAATAATGTTCAATTTTTTATTTATTTTTTCAAATTTCTATCATTGACATTGTCGATTAACAAGTCAAGAATTGCATTTGTTCAGAAAATCCTTGACCGGCTCCTTCCATTACCTTTTGGCCATGGAAACTCTGGGGTCCTTGATCATCGATGCTTATTATCCCGTGTTATTGCTGCCACTTCTGCTCTCCGGCACCAACTACCTTCGTGCCGAAAATTGCTTTTTCTTCGGTTGTTTGGTATTTTTCGGGTCCTCAATCCAGAAGACAATGATGGTGTTCATTGGTGTGGAACGTCTATTGTGTGTGCAATGTCCAATTTGGTAAAATTTGGGAGGATTATTTTTTAAATTCCTAAATATCAGCATCAAGATTATGACGAAAATTCTATAATTTAATTTTACTAAATCAAAAAACAAAAAAAATGAACTCATCGGACTCAAATGTAAGCAAATAATGGATTTATATAGAATTTTGTATTGAGATTAGTAAAAAAATTCATTACCAAGTAATTACACTAAAAATACTATTAAAAATGCAAGAAATCTTAGGTCATAAATACCCAAACTGTTTCTTATTAACATAGTAAAATTATTTTTTTTACCCAACAATATATTCTGAATTTCTGAGGCATCTTAACTTTTCTATGGCATTATCATATGACTGAAAAATTTGTATTAACATCAATTTGTACTATAAATTAACAATACATCTACATAAAAGCATCTCTAAACATGTAAAAAACTACCTGTCTATTTTCAATTCTTTTAATTGGTCGCAAAAATTCTGTGATTTATAAAAAAGATTTTGACTTTTTTGTAAAAATAAAATATATTATAATTCTAATTATAATTTTTAATTTTACATTCATTTGCAGGCACCATAACTTTTCAAATAAGCAGAATCGAGATGTTTGTTTGAAGATAATGACGGGTGTTAGTGTGATTTATGCATTGTCACAGTGCACATTGCTCTACATGGGGCTTCATGGCGAGCTTGCAGGAAGGTGAATTCATTAAAAAATCATTTATGGCATTTATGGCTTAATTTTATGTGAGGAAATCAACAGATCAAATTTTAAAAAAATAGTGCAAAAAAACAAGTAATTGATGATGTTATGTAATTAAAAAGAACTATCATACAAAAATGTAAAATTAATTAAAAACTATGTACAAAAAATAATTTAAGAGAATTAACATGTTTGGGAAAAGACATATACGCCAGCTGGTGGAAACCGATTAACCAAAATATCATTCTGGCCCTTGAACTTATCACCGTCGTGATTTATGCTTGGATTTGGGCCATTATGGCCAAGAGGGCCATCATCAAAGTCCAAAGTAATGGAATAAAAAAATGTTTTATTTCCTCATGAGTAGGGTCGAGACTTTCCGGCAAAGTGATTTTTTGCGGATACCTAACGAGACATATGGCATATGAACGTCATATTTTGGGGCAAATTTTTGGTCATATTTTGAATTTTTTTAAAATTGTCAAAATGTTCATATTTCTTTTATTTTCAAAACAAAAATCATCAATATCTTTAAGAAAAATGTACAAATTTTCAAAAAATTTTCTCTGTCGGCTTCGAAATTGGTCCGCCGATTAGGGCTGGCGATGTTAANCATAATATACAAAAATATATTTTTCATTATTATTATTTTATAATATACGCAAAAAAACGTGGTCTGATTAAACGACTGATGTTGCAGCAATCTTTTTTTTCCTCAAAAAAATAAGATATCCTATTGGCTTTTTTTTTTACTTATCAATGTACTCTCTAAATTTTAAAACAGATTACCGTAAAGCAAATCTCGGGATTTCGCTTAATCAACTCATCGATAAAAATGGTTCAAGTCCTTTTATCGACGCTCAATTTTCATTTTCAGCTCCTATAACATGCACATTATGAAGGCGTCCAATGTGATCATGGTCATCGTCATCTTCGGATGGATGCAATACATCATTGTGCAAAATCTTTTGCCCATTTTGAAGCCAAATCCTGAAGATTTGCAAACCATTTTGGAGATGATGGCCATTTTGCTGGTGTTCGCTTCGATAACCAATGGTCCGGTGCTGTATATGTTCAGGTTAAAGAATTATTTATAAAAATATTATATTTTCAACAAATTTTTAAATATTTAAACTTATTGGTTATTACAATGAGTTCTAACTTCTTTGAGATGCACAAAATCTTTCACATTTGTATCAAACAGCAGAAGAAACTTTAAAAATCATGCAAAAAATTTCAAGAAACATAACATGGGTATAGGTAAATCCACGAAAAATTTCAATATCATGAGTAAGAATATAAGATCAGTTCATAATTTTTAAACTATGTTAATAGCTCAATTTTATATTTTCCGTAATTCTGCTTTTCACAAAAATTCTCTCGAAAATTCCCTCCTCTTTATTTTTATATTAATACTATGATCAAGAATATATTTATTTTGATTTGATCAGCTCTGAATATCGTCGAAACTTCCAAAAAGTGTTCCCGCTGATTTTTGGAGCCGGTCAAACAACAGAAAATACATCCACTAGACCCGCAGTTCAACAACAAGCTTGGCAGTAAAAGTAGATCGATTATACATAATTAGGGCGAATTTTTATATGCGCATAAAATATGCACCAAAAATAGCCAAAATATGCGCAAAATATGCTCAAAAATCTCAAAATATGCACAAAATATGCAAAAAATTTTGACCAAATATGAGTGAAAAAATCGAATTTTTTTATTCAAATTGGAAAATGTGCGTAAAATTATGCAATATATCAAAAATATCAAAAAATTCACTCATTGCAATTGCAAACAATGTACATTTCAATGTTTTCCGGAGTAAAGCTAGTTCTGTCGTCGGCCAGAACTTTTTTGTATATCGAAAAAGATCGCTCCACCTCACATGACTGGATCGGTGCATATTTGAAGGAAGCGATGGCATCCGGTGCCAAATCAAAAATTTTGACTTGTTGGAAAAATGCGGATTTTACCTGTCGTTGACATGCTTGGCAGAAAATCACCTTGCCATCGGAGGTATAAACATCCTTGCCACCAATTCTGTCGATCCATTGGCGAAATTGAGCCGATTTTGATAGTTTTTTAGACATAATTGATTAATTTTCCTTTAAAAAATAAAAGATGTAAAATTTAAGGAAAATGAAAAATAATGTCATTTTAAGCTGTTTTTTCAAAATCGATCCAAAATTTGACAAAATATGCGCCAAAATGCCAAAATATGCGGAAAATTTCTCCAAAAATGACCAAAATATGCAGAGTATGCCCAAAATATGCGAAATATGCAAAATATGCACAAAAAGTCGAAAATATTCAAAAATATGCAGTTAGAAATCCATGCTAGAGCGTTCAAACCATGCTAAAAATGTGTTTTACGTGATTTTCAGGCCGTTCTGAGTCAGCAAAAAATATGCATTTGCATATAAAAATTCGCCCTAATTATATTATTTTTTCATTATATAAATATTACACATCTATTTTCATGATAACAAATAAATATTAAAAATGTTTATTAGTCGATATCACTAATTCGGCAGATTCGTCTGTCCTATCCTGCATTATCAGCATCCGCTAGACGAAAAATTGACCACTTTTTAGTCAACTTTTTTTTCACATTATAATCTACTTGTCACTTCAAAAATATATTTTTTTTTATAAATGAGCCATAAATTACTAATTCTATTTCTAAATCGGTTATGTATTAACTTGAATATTTTTTGTTATAATATGATTTTGGAAGCAAAAAAAAATTTGTGAAAATTTTTCTTTTTAGTTCCACAAAGAAATTATACATACATAAATGTAATTCAATATCTTTTTTGAATTTTTAATCTAATGAATTTCATAATTTGATTCATATCAGCCTGAACAATATCATCGAACATTTTTGAAAAATAAATAATTTGAATTTTAGACAATATCACCGTGGAAGTCCAGTGAGGAAAAAGAAGAATGACTACCATATGTTATGCACGTTGATGATTTGATTTAAATCTATTTAACGATCAATTTATTTTTCAATCTTGTGTTGGATCGATCTCGAATCGAGAATCATCGAAAAATTTTTGAAAATTTTTTGGAGAAAATTCCACCGAATTTTAATGGGTGTCGGCAGCAGGGGCGTATCTAGGATTTGGTCTTGGGGGGACACACCCCTTAAGAAATTGAGCTTTTAGGGAACACAAGTGGGTCTTGGAGGGACACACTATTTTCGATTTATATTTGGGAAAAACTATTAAAGAATGGTGTCGCGGAGAAAAATTTTTGAAAATAAAGCTCTTTTTTAGTGAAAATTAATCAGTTTTTCAGAAATTTCACTGTAAAAGGGGTTGCGGCGGCCCCGATAGGGGCCGCCGGAGAAAATTTTTGAAAATTATGGCTCTTTTCTTAAGAAAATTGATCATTTTTCAGATTTAAAAGAAAATTTTTTACACCTCCAAAAACACTAGAAAATTTCTTGGAGATGTTTTGTGAGTCGGGACATTCTGTGGAGGACCCACTGGGCGTCAATGACCTGTGCATTTAAGACAGAGAGTGGAAGAGAGAAAATAGCGCGGAAGGACTATATTGAGATTAAATTATTTCATGTAATCGTGTCGATAAAAAATATTTAAATCAGACAACCCATTCTTAGGGGTGCATTTTGCCAGCCCAAATCCCCATTCTTAGGAGTGTATTTTCGCGAAATTTCGGGCATTTTTCGCGAAACATGAAACGCGAAACACGAAACAAAAAAATCGCGAAATTTCATGAAACATGAAACACGAAACACGAAATTTCGCCCAGCCCTGATCTCGATTAGCAAATTTTTCAAAAATTTCAATAATTCAGAAAAATTAAAACGGCAAAAAATTAGGCAAAAATTTTATTATTTTATTTTTGGTATGTAAAGTTAGAAAATTTGGATAATTGGCACCTTTTTAACGACTCACAAGTCAGGGTGCTGTGTCGTTAGTAAAAAAGTGCAAATAGTGTCGTTAGTAAAAAAGTGCAAATGACCTAGAAAAGGGACGGATAATCCGCTGCCTATGAGTAGATGATACTACGAAATGACTAAAGATGCAGAATGACTAAAAAGCGACATTTTTAATAAAAAAATAAATAATTCATTTAAAAATATTTAAAAATAATTTCATAAAAATAAATAGGTAATATTGTGGTTTGTACCCCCCTTTTTGGAAAAAAATCGAAGGCCCAAACATAACCCAAAATCACATCCTAGGGGGAGTTTTTGACGCTGAATGCGATTCTGACACCCATTTTGACGTCCTGCTTCATCTGACGCAACTTTTTGACGTCGACGTTAAATTTTTCGAAAAAAATCTCCAAAACGATTCCGGGATGCCGCGTGTAGAACCCGCAAACATATGTGTATATCTGGATGAACGTAAGCGTCAAAAAGTGACGTCAGATGACGCATTACATCACAATGAATGTCAGAATCGGATTCAGCGTCAAAAGTTACACTAGAAAGTCATTTTATAATAAAAATGAAAAAAATAAGTTTACAACGTCAACGTCAAAAAGTGACGTCAGATGACGCAGGATGGACGTCAGAATCGGATTCAACAATATTACCTATTTATTTTTATGAAATTATTTTTAAATATTTTTAAATGAATTATTTATTATTTTTATTAAAAATGTCGCTTTTTAGTCATTCTGCATCTTTAGTCATTTCGTAGTATCATCTACTCATGGGCAGCGGATTATCAGTCCCTTTTCTAGGTCATTTGCACTTTTTTTACTAACGACACCATTTGCACTTTTTTTACTAACGACACCATTTGCGCTTTTTTACTAACGACTCAGCACGACAAGTCAGCACCTTTAAAAACTGTTTCCGTTTTTTCCTTTTTATTGGCTACATTTCCATGGTATAAGCATTTTTTCCTTTCGATAAATTCTATTTTTACGAATATATGTAATACTTTGCTACAATTCAATGATCTAGAAATACTGGAAACCTTAAATAATCGCATAGTGCAATTCTACTTAAATTTAATTTTTTGATGTGCATGTGCTGCGAGATTGCCACTATGCTGCATAACTTGCTATAGTCCATATCTGCGCATAAACAGGCCGGATAAATAAGCATCCTTGTGACCAAATAAACCAAAAAATATTTCAAGAATTTATTCCTTTTATGTGCTACTTCACCAGAGCGTAAGTTGCATAGAATTTGATTCTGATATAAGAACTTCGCTTTGCTCTGATATACAAGAGCTTAAGTTCGGGAAAATCAGACAAAATCACATAAAATGTTTTATCCAAATGGGCATAGGCATATATGTAAATTTGATTAAACATAATTGAATTCAAGTGGATTGAAATTCAAGGTAATGAAAGTGGTAAATAATTTATAGGTAATATGAATTTAGAGCCCTCAAAAATTTCAAAGCTTTTAGATGCAACAAAAACATTTTATCCAATAAAAACTCATAATAACTCACAAGTCAGTCAGATATGTAAATTGAATAAAATATTTTGCATCGGTATCCAGTATCCACCATTCTTGATCATCCATCCCCTCTTCCCATCATTGTCCCCCTCCGCCAATGTTGTCGCCCCAAATTGTGCACTTTTTCTTCGGATTCATCGGCGTTCCCGGATTGCATCCGAATGCTACCGCAAACTTTGGAAAGTTGGCCAGGGGCACGTTGACGCGCAACTGCCGCGGTGCATGCACATCCGTCTTCACAAACTTTTCCATCTCGCGAGGTGTGGTGCGACCGCACCAATACTGAAAATAGGGGAAGATCCTCAAAAGCATCAGGTAAGAAAATTATCGGTCCGATCCGAAAGATTTTCAGGGATGAATCGAAGCTTTTTGTATTTTGGTAAAGTAGTAAAAAAGAATCAAAAAAAGGAGATGGTAATTCATTAGTGAATACGATTAATTTATTTTCGGAAATGAATTTATTACTATCTTCATTTCAATTGTCATTTTCTGGTCCCGGTCCCATTAGTACCATTTCAATTATAAAAATATAGAAGGGAATCGTAGCGATTTTTTTGTTTCAGAATAAAATATTAAAATTCGATGCTCCTCACATGGGCATATAAAGTGAAGAACATCTGTTCGATAGTCATGTGATGCTGATGATCTTTGGTATTGTGTCCCAAAAGTGCCTTTGTGTTGCGTTTCTCGGTTTCCAGTTCCTCGGGGCTAATTTCGGCCAATCTTTTTTGGAGAGCAAAATAGGCAATTCGGATCCCGGTGTTGTCCGCAATGTTTTCGAACAAAGTCCGCTTTCCGTCCACGTGCAGTCCTTTTGCCTCAAATTTCCACTAAAATCCATTTTTTACTCTTTTTTATGGGGTGCATTTATTAGTATAATATTAATTTCGTAGTTTCCTATATTTATCAGCCATTTTTTCGGCTATAGTGCAGTTTACTGATTCCGGAAAATTTTCTAATAAAAATTAGCATTATTCAATTCGGCGCTTTTCGAGAATTTTGAATGCGCTGAGAAAGAACCTTTGGCTTGGCTTTTTTATGTTCAAAAAAATTTTTAAGTTTTTAAGTCAGAATCAGTTGCGCGACCTTCTTCCCTCCTATTTTAATGATGCTAATGGCACACTTTAACTCTCGGCGCATTTGACAACATTTTGGAACATTTTTCAAATTATCAATCCCGACAATTGATTTAATTTTTGCCATTTTTCCATTTTTCTATCTCCAGATTTAACAAAATATTTTTAAAGATTTTTAGGTTAAAAAATAGAGATTCAGATATGGAATCAGCATATTTGAAAGACTCCAAAAAAATTTGATGAAATTTACAGGACTGGTAAACCGAACTAATGCCTTTTTATCTTGCTTGGTCCTATATTTTATTTGAATTTATTGATTTTCCATTTTTTCCGAATTTTCCATCCCTCACCGTGCTTCCTGCCTCCTGGTACTGCTCCACAAAGCACTTTTTGCGCTCTTCGAACGTGTTTTTGGACTGTTCACTCCACCAATGTGGGTCAAAGTCTCCTTCGGAATTGTATTTGAATCCCCTCTCGTCAAAGCCATGGCCAAGTTCATGGCCCAGGAAGGTGCCCATGACAGCGAAGTTGGAGGTCAAAGATCGATTTGGACCCGTGCTAAACAAATTGGGTATAATAAAAATGAACTGTAAATAAAGCGGAAATATAATTTTATGTGAAATAACAAGTAGGCATATTTGGATATATATTTGTAGCCAATTAAGAATGTTGGAGCCAAAACTATGTCATGCATAAAAATATATGTTTGATGTCCAATATATGATGATCGGAAAGTAGCAATAGGTATGTTTGATAATTCTTAAACAACAAAAAATATTTGAAAGCAAAACTTCGATTAAGAAGTTGCAATGTTTTTTGGATAATGTTATAAACAATTTTATGTTTGGAATTAGAAATATTTTTTTAAATGCTCTGGTCATTGTTTTTCTGGCTATTCACACCATATAATTGGCCAATGTTCACAACTCAAAATCGGTTGAAAGTTTAGTTATTTGGTATTATTTTATATTTACCTAAGGAATGGCGCTCGCAGCATGCCCCCACCGATCATGATGGCATTCCACGAGAAATAGTGGCATCCTTCCGCGTCGGAAACCGAAATTGGGTAGAACAACTCAGGATGGTGGAGTATTTCTCGTTGACGCTGAGCAGTGAAGGAGAACGTAAGGTCCACAAAGTGCAGGGAATCCTGAAAATAGGAATAAAAATTCCGTAAATCAATTTTTTGCTCTTTGGATAAAATTATTCATTTCCAAATAAAAAAAACTGAAAATTCCATTGTTATGCGATGAAGACTAAGCAGGAATTAAAAGGTGAATCAAAACTATATTCCTATTATTTTTGCCTATTTTTTCTGCCTATTTTTTTAAATTAAAAACACAAAATCCTTAGGAAACCGTAACAATATATATTTTTTCGGAAAAATAAGTAGAAAGATGAAATGATATACCTGATCGAATTTTCGAATTATAAGCCTTATGCGCATTATTTCGGTCCCATTCCCCTGAGACCTGTATGTTCTCGTAGAATCGTGTGTATTTCTCGTCAATTTCTCGCAACTTGTCCCTTCCACTTTGGCCAAGGTCCTTTGGGTTTCCCACCGCTTCGATTTGGCCAATGAATGAGTTTTGCTTCATTCGCTCCAATTTGACCAGGGCCCTCCGCTTGTCCTCCGCGTTGGTCAGCCAACTTGTCATGTCGAACAATTGTTCGAATCCCTTGTTCAACCACCCAAATATTTCGTAAGTTTCGTCCACAAATCGCTGATCCATACCTGATGGAATAATAATTAATTAATTAATTAAACAATTAATTTTATTACCAATAATTTATCATCATTATTTATTTGGGCTATTACCCTTTAAATATTTATTTAAAATATTTATAAAATTTTAATGGTTTCATTTCAACTCACCGGAGCTGAACACACGGTCGATGTATTCCGGGAAATATTTTCGCGACCTTTTTACGCAAAAGTGCTGTTGATGTGCCAGCTGGAGTTCTTTAGGAGTCGCATCCACCTTCGCATATTCCGCGCCCTGCTCCTTGACATCGAAATACCGTGAATATGTCAAAGCATTTGCCACCAATGGATGCTCTTCGAATATTTTGGAAAATCTAAACAAATCAATTTCTAATGGAAATTTAGCTAAGGATTTTTCCAAGTTCTTAATTTCAGATCTGAAGAAGCCATAAGTTCTCTGAGCACTTACTCAACTTGTCTATTTTATGTTTTAGTTTTGGAATTTTACTCTTTACTTCTGTTCCATCAAAATAAATTCTAATTCCTACCATTCATTTTTTAATATTTACATTTATTTAAAAAAATTATTCGTTCACTGCCAGGTTATTAATTTATAAAGCTCAATGAGACCTCAAAATAAAAATAATTTTCATTAAGTGATTTATAAATTTTATTGAAACAGCAATATGATACGGTCACAAAATATTATTTTAGAACTTCTCATCATTTCTATCAATTGTCCGCAATCAGTAAAGTGGTTATTTTCAGTGTTTGGAAAATTGGATTTTGTTTTGTAAAGCAGTGGTTACAATGCTGCGATTGTCGCTGCGATCTGCGATAATCGCATCGCAGCGATGGTTACAATGCTGCGATTTATCGCAGTGATGCGCCGCAGCGATTTCATCGCATCGCAGGAGTGGTTACAATGCTGCGACAAGTTTTACGTCGCAGATCGCAGCGATCTGCGATCAATCGCAGCTGTGGTTACAATGCTGCGATTTGCTGCAGCGACGCGTCGCAGCGACCATTTTTGGCTTGGTTCTACCGAACCAACCGCTGCGATCGTCGCAGCGAAAATGGAGGGAATGGTCGCAGCATTGTAACCACAGCTGCGATTTGGCCGCAGCGATCTGCGATACATCGCTGCGATAATCGCAGCATTGTAACCAGCATTGCGATAGTTTTAATATCGCATCTCCTTGCGTTGCGATTAAACAAGTTTTGGTCGCAGCATTGTAACCACAGCTGCGATATGGTCGCAGCGATCTGCGATGCATCGCAGCGACGATCGCAGCATTGTAACCGCAGCTTAACTCGTACCCATACTTTGTATCACGTTTTTCGATCCCTCATACTTTGTTCTCGTACCTCACTTTTTGCACCCCCTGTAACTCGTACTCGTGGTATGAGTATACGATGCAAGTACAGTACTACGAGTACGTTGTTCCGAATACTGGTATTTCTCCTCTGTTACCCTACAAATGTCTTCCCTTCCCTTTTATTACTCATTTCTCACTTTTCGATGTTGAACAACAGCGACACGTGTCTGAGTATCTGGTCCCACTCCAAATAGTCCTGCAACTTCCTCCCACCGAATTTTCTTAGAATTTGGTCCAAAATGTCCAGCGGGGACCTCCTTGACTTGTCCTTCTTCAGCAAAATCATACAAATGGTCACCTCCGATTCCGGTCCATATTCCCGGTCAGGGTCAACAGACCGGAACAGTTGGACCCAATCCACTCGGGATCCGTCCCCGAATTTGCTCGGCAATTCCCTCAATTTGACGGTGTTTTCCTTGTCAAAATCCAACTCGAAGGGGTCGAATTCTGATTATAACAAAAAAATTAAAAAAAAAATATTGAAAATCGAGATCCTTCTTTAAAAAAATATGATAATCCCGTGCTAGTGAGGATGTTCTACATAGACCATAATACCTAAGAAAAATTTTTATCAATGGAAAATAGCAAATAACAAGTGACTTCTCTAAAATGGAAAAATATCATTGAATTCATTTTTATATATTTATTAAAATTTACATTAGCGTAACCTTTTTATTTTTAATCAATTACCGTATTTCCTGACCCCCAATGGTCTTATTTTTCAGCCCCACTTCAGAAGGAGGGGTCTATTATAGGGAGGGGACTAATTGCAAAGGGAGGATTTATTTTTCAGACTTAGCCGTGAAGAGGAAGCATAATTTTCAACCCAATTTTTTATGATGAAGTGGACGGTAAATGTTTTCAAGATGATACATAATCATAAATGCTAGTCAAATTTTTTCATAGGGTTAATTTCTTCATAAAACGCAAAAATTTTGCCAGTTTCTTATAAAATGATCAAAAAAAGGTGAAATTTTTCTCTCTAAATTCGTTTTTTTTTCATATGAAGAGAAAAATCTGACGAGGAAAATTGATAAGATCCCCGGGGTATTAATGCAGGAGGAGATTTATTTCTCAAACCTTCTTCAGTGAGGGGAGAGGTATATTTACAGGGGTTGGACTAATTTCAAGGAGGGGATTTATTACAGGAAATAAAGGTTATTTTTGATTATTTAGAACTTTCTTGGTCCTGCCACTACCTGTCTTTTGGTACTTTTCCATCTCGATCAGACTTTCTACCCGTCTGCGCACCTCCTCCTCTCCGCCCACTCCGATCAGCCCCTCCGGCACCTCTCCCCTCTCCATCCTTCCCGATCTGATCAGTTCCTCCAGTTCCTCCACCAATGCCCCCAACAATTTTCTCCCGAAGTTCTCCAATTGGCTTTCCCATCCCGAAATGTGCCAAAGTTCGTAGAAAAGTCCCAAGTTCACGCGAATGGTCACGTTTTCGGTGGACATATAATGCCAACGCCACTTTTGCAGCCACAAAAATAGCAAATGTGGGAACGAATCCACAACCATATCGGCATTCAGCTGAAGATAAATGTTTTATTTTATTAATGTTACATAATACATAGCTTGATAGATTGTAGTTTTTGATTGAAGAAACTCCCAAATAATATTAAGATTTTCAAAATTTTAAAGAGCAAGACTAAACTAATGAGCTACCATATTTCCTCTGAAGGTATGTCTTATTTTTTCAACCTTACCACCTCTGAGCGGAGCAAATCATTCCCCCATCCTCATAATAAAATTCTATAATAAATAAATTTGGAGCTTTAATAATTATATGAAGATAAAATAAGAAACTCGTTAAAAATTTTAAATTTTATTTTTGTTTTGGGTTTTCAAATATTTTTCACTCACCTTTCCCCCGCTTTTCCCCAGCATTTCCATCTTCGGAATTAGCCGTTTCATCGCTATTTCGCTGGCCATGGCCAATTGGTGCGCATCCGTCAGACTCTCCAGGCATTTGTTATAAAAGCGAAACATTTTGCGGGCGATTGGACTGTTCCGGTGATCCCAATGATTGGCATAGTCCCGAAGTTGCACTTTAAATAAACACATAATTTTGATGAATATTATTTTAAGTAAAAGCTAAATTATAGAGGATTTATTTTCTGCCCTTATATTTCAATACTTTACTAAGAATTGATCATACATAGGTTGTACTGTAGTTTCAACCGATTTCTCACTTCATCTATTTTGAATCAGCAATACACCTTTTCCGCAAATCTTTTTACAAAATCGTGTCACAAAATTTTACCACCATTATCTATGATGTACCCTTTTTGATATAATTTTTTCGATTTTTAGAATTTGAAATTTCTTAAAATTTTCGAGAAAATATTTTGCCCATAAATATATTTTAGAATTATCGAATTCCAAGAATGGTTCAGGCCAAAATTTTATTTTTTATTTTTTTATATTTTCTGCATATATTTTTTCTATATCATTTTTTGGACTAGCATAGCAGTGTCACGGTCGAAATTCATAATTGGTTACCAATAGGAAATTTTCAAAATCTTAATTTATCAATTTTTTCAAATTATTACTTATTGAGCTATTATATTTTTTATTTATTCATTTTTTATTTTGTTTTTATTTATTTATTTGATCTATTTATTTTCTTTTTTGTTTGTTCCCTGTTCTTCTATTTTTCTTTCATTTCCTTACAAATTATTTGGTTGTCAATCTGTTTTTGGGCCAGATTGACCACGTTGATCGTGTTGGGCGGTTTTCCAAATGAGTACTGAAATGGCACTGACTGCACCGCCGAGCAAACACTCGTGTAGAAATCCTGGCACTGCAACTGCGGGACATGGCCCGGCTTTGGCATCTCATAGATGCCCACTCGCAGAAAGGCATCTTCTGAAAAATTTGTCCAAAAAGAATTAA
>LDKF01001190.1:36726-57929 GCA_001026735.1 Rotylenchulus reniformis
TCCCGATCCCGAAAATCGGTCGGGATCCCGATCCCGACCTACTCTAGTTTACACCTGCATTCTTGGCTTCAACTCTGTTGAGGCGGCCTTGGTAATGTTTGCCGCTATCATTTTGTCACCGACGGAATACAAAAGTAAAATGGCGGGAAAAATACAGGGAATCCGAATCAGAAAAGTGGAGCAACAGCTGGCGGAAATGGAAGACAAAAAGGACAAAATGTTGCAAAATGATGATGATGATGACATGTAGATCTTGAAATTCCTGTTATAGACTACGAAACTCACTACGATAATTAAAAAAATAATAATTTTCCGAATTATTCCGCATTACAACAATTTCCTAAAATGTTATGGAATTATTTTTAAATACAAGCCGAGATATTAAATGAATTATGTGTTTTATTAGTTGACAGAAATGGAGGAAAAATCGCAACCTTAATTATATAGCTAACCAGCCAATTTCACGGCTGTACACATTTGCTACTCTTGCTATTTCAAACCAAACCAAAAGAAATGTACTTGGACTCAAAAAATGGTAAAAACTAGGTAGCTATAAAATGAGCTGAAATGCGTTCAAACTGAATATTATAAAAATATTGCGGCCAAAATATTTTTTGGCCAAATTCATCGTATTTTGGTCATCATAACTTTTTCACAGTGGGCCAATTTGGGCTCATTTTGTAGCTAATGTTTTGTTCTATTTTTTGACATTAGGAATGGACCGCAAATGTAGGCACACAAATTCATTATATAATGTGTCGAAATAGATACATTGCAGACTCATACTAAATGCTGTAAATTTACATCTCTTCTTTATAGCGAGATCTTAATTTGGCAATTCATAAAAAAGAAATTATGCCGACACTTTCACTTGGCGCATGCCCAAATTGATCACTGTTCCCTGGCCGATTTTCAAGGGCTGTACTGCTCCGGCAGCAGATGGCAGCACGCCATGTTTGCATCTGAACATATTTTTGCATAGTCCAGTCCAAAATGGAAGTGCCGCGTTGCGAATTGCCGAACTCATGGTGATCAGGAGCCAGGGATGGGATTCGGTGCCGAGAATCTCCACCAAAGGTTGTATCATAAACAAGGTGTAGCTGGTCTCCTCAACGAAAAACACATTGTTGAGCAGACCGGAATGGAGCAGAAACAGTGAAAGCTGCAAAGTATTTATTTTTTTATGATTTTAGTAACAATTTTCACTAATATATATTTATTATTTCAATCAAGTGAAAGAAAATCAATTTTATAGGGAGAAAAAGTCAAATAAAATGAAAATTGGGCACCGGTTGTTATAATTTTATGAAGCGACTGTTTAACTGAAGTGATAGAGCGATATAACGGCAAAAGGGAACACAGAGAAAAGGTCCTGACAATGAGAGAAAGTTCATAAAGGAAAACTTCCTCTTCATAAAATCTTAGAGACAAAAATTAATTTCCAATTCAATGAAATTTTTCGTCGATTTTAAAAAGGTGACGAAACTCATGTTATGTAGGGCCCACTATATTAAGGGGCCCATTATATTAGGAANAAAAAAATTTTTGGCAGAATTTTTTTTATCATTTTTAAAAATCATATTTTTATCCAAATTAAAACAATAAACATAGGTATCAAGAATTGCGATTTCAAATAATATATTTGATTTTTTTCTATCATCTTGAAAAAATTTTAATGAACAAAAAATTTTTCAGAATTTTTTAACTGATTTAAAACTATAAATTTTCATAGGCTGATAATTAGGGTTAATGTTTTCCTCTAATTTTTCCAATAAAACTTCACAATAAAAACCCTTAGTAATTTACTTTGAATTTCTATAAAAAATTATAAAATTCATCTTCAATGAGACACCTAGGTTAAAAATTCAAAAAATTTTAATGTTAAAATTAATTTATTAATAAAAATATTTTAAATTATTTTTTTAAATTTCATTTCATTTTTTATTAAAAAAATTCAATCTTTTGGGGTTGCGGTCAGAAAATTTTACCCCTACCGGGCCTATCCGGGCCGGCCCGCCTCAGGGCCGGCCCGTGCACACCCCTGCATCTGCTTCAGTCAAGGGTGGTTCCAATAAATATCCAATTAGTGGTTACAATGCGTCCGCTCTGTCATCTGCAAATTCATCAGTTGTGCAGTCCCTGTTGCCACTTGCCATCCGCAAAATTTCAAAGGGAAAGCGAAGGTATCGCGGAAGCATTGGAACCATTGTGAAAATCAGATGAGGTTTTGCAAAGAAAGGGATGATTTACGGGAGGAGGGAACATAAAAAGGCTTGGTTTAAAAAAAAGATGTTGGTTTCTTGAAACGAATTTGTAAAGTTCACAAGAGGAGGTAGGATGGATATAGGAAAAATCGTTTGGATTGATTGATTGCTTCCCGATCATTCAAAACAATTCTTTAAAATTCATCCCAATTTTTCCTCAGACCATATTAATGAGCAAAATGGTAGCAAATACTGAAATTCCAAAAAATTAAAATTGCTATTTATTTATTTTCACCGATGGTTGCATACAGGAGAAAGTCGAAACGAGTTCCTTTGCTTTTGGGAAATTTCTGAAAATACCGTAAAACCTGTATTACAACCCCCGGGGGTTATATTTTTCAACCTCCCTCCAGAGGGGGGGTCTATTTGAGGGGGGGCTCAATTGCAGGGAGGGCTATATATTTCAACCTCATCGGTGGAGAGAGGGGGGGGGTACTATTGTTCGACTCCACTTTTTGAGGGAAATGATATTTTGAGGGAGAAAATTTGCATAACAATCGGTACAGAAATGTCATCCATTCACTTATGTGCACTTGTGGCCTAGAGGATAGTGTTGCAGACTGCAGTCTCTAATCCTTTTGGGTTCGAGTCCCAGTGGACGCAATTATTTTTTAAAACTACATATTTATCAGACAAAAAATACTAAAGAATTTTTTTATTCATTTGCGAACCAAAATTTTTTTATATGATGTATGGGAAATATTATGTTGGGCAGCTAAAATTAAAATTACCAAAATACACCCCCTAAAAATGGGTTCTGGACCAAAATACACCCCCTAAAAACGGGGTCCTAAACCAAAATACATCCCTAAAAATGAGCTTCTGGAACAAAATACACCATTAGAAATGAGGTTCTTGAACAAAATACACCTCTAAAATGAGGTCCTGAACCGAAATACACCCCTAAAAACGGGATTCTGGATACGAAATTCGGCTAAAAAATTTGTCTTGAATATTTGAACAAAATCAATGGGCCAAAAACTTTCTCTTTTCTGCTATGGGGCAAAAAAATAAACATAAATAATGATTCCATTGAATTTTGAATATAAAAATTCAAATTTTTGGCTAGAACCCCCGGGGGCTATAATGCAGGGGCGGTTATATTTTTCAACCCCCCTCCAGAGGGGGGTCTATTACAGGGGGGGTTCAATTGCAGGGGGGGTTATAATACAGTTTTTACGGTAAACAGTGAATGATCATTAAACAAACAGATTATGGGTGCTGTAACTATAAATTTTTAAAATATAAGCAAAGCAGCAAGTTTGCTAAATTACCTTAAATCCATAAATGTATCCATTTGTGGCATCAATGGCATCAGTGTTACCAGCAGGATCGATGGCATCAGTGTTACCAGCAGGATCGATGGCATCAGGGTTACCAGCAGCAGCGGATTCCCAGGATTCATTGCAAAGATCCTGCAAACAGCTTATTTATTATGAAGCTGCTTCCAATGTAAGCCATTTTACTTTTTTTTTTGAAAAAATTCTCCTATTTATAAGAAATTTTGTTAATAATTCATAATTCTTATAAGTTTGTTTTTTAAAATAAATTTTGCGTATGTTAATTGTATGAATGAGAGAATGCCAGAAAATTAGAGTAATTCATGAATCATGATCGTTTCAGATAATAGCCAGGGCTGGGATTCATATGGAAATCCATAACTTTTTTGTTAGACCTGTTAGACTAAATGTATAAAGGGCAAAGTTGTGCAGAATTTTATGCTCTATCTGCTGCTATAAATTTTTTTTCGAATTTCGAACAAAAATATTGAAAAAAGTCGAAAAAACTAAATTTTTCGATATTTTTGACTTTTTTCGATATTTTTGTTCGAAATTCGAAAAAAAATTTATACCAGCAGATAGAGAATAAAATTCTGCACAACTTTGCCTTTTATACATTTGGTCTAACAGGTCTAACAAAAAGTTTTTAGAGGACATATTGAGTTTTGATTCTTTTTTTTAAAACGCCCATTATGATATTTTTTAAACGACATAGCACCCTGAAAACCACATAAAACACATTATTATCTTTAGAGATCGGACCAAGGCATCGGCGGTCGGCGGTTTTCGGTTAAAAACCGAAGAAACCAAAAAATGTTCGATCCGTTTTTTTGGTTAAAAATCGAAAAAAACGAACCGAAAAAACTGATAAAATTTCTCGGTTATTTTTTCGGTCTCGGTATTTTCCAATAATTTTTTTGAACATTTTTCTATGTTAATTAAATTAAAAAATTAATAACAAATAAAGTTGTATGTAAAATCGGCGTAAAAATCCTGTAGAAATCAATTTTTATTTTCGGCGCTATGATTTTATGACGCGAAAGCATGTTATGTTAAAGGATTGTTGTTTGTTTCTTATTTCTCTATTTATCTACTTTTTACGTGCTATTTTGCAAAAAGGAATTCGCTTCAAAAGATCCTAGAAAAGTCCATTTCTATCGAGAGACTATTTTCATTTTACATCCATAACAAATCAAGCTACGGTTTAGCTTTTTTCACTGGTGTTATTATAAAATATCACATGGGAAAAGGAGTTGAATGACCAAAATTTTTACGAAGGGGATATGCTAATTTTTACGAAGGTAGGAGTGGTCAGAGGGTGGGGAGGGGGTGGGATTCGCTAGCAAAATTTGCAAAGGTTTTAGAAAAAATTTTCAAAAATTTACCAAGCATCAAACACCACATTAGATGATAAATCGGATGGCCGGTGGTACCGATTAGAGCCGCCGGGAAATTTTTTTTTGAAAAGTGAAGTAAGGTAAAATTTTTTTGAAATTTTGAAGATCCCCGGCAGTGCCGATAGGGACCACTGGAGAAATTTTTGAAAAATTATTACTTTGGAGGAAGGTGATCAAATACTGAGATTTTCTTCGATCGGATTTTATGGGTTTTTGGGAGTGCTTTGGTCGGATTTTTAAAAATTTAAAAAAACCGAATAGAAAAATCGAAGAAATTTAAAAAATCGATCGGTCGGGTTTTTTCGGTTAAAAACCGAATGGAAAAAAACCGATTAAAAAGCGATCGGTTAACCGACCGATCCGATCTCTAATTAGTTTTATTAGAACATCCTAAATCGCATTTTATGATCAGTATTTTTCCTTTCGTACTTTTTGTCAACATTACTTATTTCTTCCCTATTTTATATTTTTTACCATTTATCGATTATATTTCCTATTTTTTGGGAGAAATTATAAAAAATTTTCATATTCTGGACAAAAAGGTAATCAAAATTTTAGACAAGATTTTTGACATGGTTTTGGCATATTCATGCCTATAATTTGCATACTTATCAATTTTTCAATATTCTTATCTACTTTGCATTTTTAGACTTTTCATATTTATTCCGTATTGTTGGACATTTTGTTTTATTTTATAATATTTAATTCATAGATGGTTTTTAAAAATTTCATTTTTTTAGGATTTTTTTAAATTTTTAGTATTTTTTTCTTATTTTATAATTTTCAGCAAAACTTTTTCTTTATTGTTCATTAAAATATTTTTGTCGATATTTCGGGAAATTTTCCATTTTTCAGCTATGTCCATATGTTATGTCCATCTTTCGCGATTTTATATATAAGTATATATATTTTCCCAGCCCTAATAGTAATCGGTGTATGGGTACTGTAACTCGTTCGTTAAAAACACGTACTGGCTGAAAATTTAGTCGAAATTTCAATTAAATAGCCGGCAAAGTGGCGGTTAAAAGGGGAATTACCGAGGATTACCTCTGATATTCAAGGGTCGATGATTACTGTATTAGAAATCATTAAAATTCTCACAGTTTCACATCCGTCTGGTGGTGCGGTGCATTTGTCCTTTTGGATTTTACAATTTTCACGTTCTTTTCCAGAAAGATCGTCGCATTTCCAATAAGCTATATTTGGATCAGTTGAACAAGCTTTTATTATCACTTCACCAGAACCTGTAATAGTTTTTTTTTTGTTAAATTTAAAATTACTTGTTTTACTATGAAAATATACATAAAATTGGTGGTCTTTAAATGAAAATTTATTTATAATCCACAAATTATTTTTGTTAATAAGAAAAATAATTGTTAATATTCATCATTCTTTTTTTACATTTTATTTTTTATACTTTGCATACCAAAATCGCATTTTTCATATGAGCACACTTGACCAGGACCACAATTATAGGTTTCTCCTTTGCTTTCGTGAGGAAAATTCGCTAAACCGTAGTCACCCTCATCAGATCCGATTTCGCCATTAATGCCTTCTGGATTTCTGATCCCATAATAGCATTTAAGCCCTGTTAGTGAAAATTTAAAATTACTTTAAATAAAAAATAATTACCATGAACTGAAAAAGCACAAATGAAAGAAAAATAAATTGAGAATAACAAATAATACATTTTTGTAAATATTCTGAAAGGGAATAAATGATTACGACATCGATAATATTTGCTTTGATAAAAATCCGTGAATAAGACAGAGGATACTTTAAATTAACGATGCGCGAGAAAGTTTTTAGATTAGAGGTAGTGAAATTTTTTGATACCGTGGCCTTGGATAGACTTTTTGTCGTTGGGATATTGCAAAGGCCCCGGGGTTTAAAAAAATTTAATGATCTCTGATCAAAAAATTTTCCCATGCCTTAGCTTTTTCAAATTTTTGTAGTTCTTGGAAAAATCTCATCATTTCGCACAATTTTTAAAAATTCCATAGTATTTATCGAAATCGGCCACTCTCGAAATTATATGTACACTGTCGAAATCGATAGCAGACGGCGAAAAAAACATAAAATAGTTCACTGTTGAAATCGGCCACTGCCGAATGCATATACTGTCGAATTTCACTGTCGAAATCATGATCCATCTCTAACTTGTAAGTCTATAAAAATACTGTGTAACATATGTACCATCACCAGCCCCAAATGGTTCTTTCTTGACAATTCCATATTGATTGATGATGATGACTAAACACTCAGAAGAGCAGTAATCTATTTTAATGAAGTTTTTCACAATAGAAAATGGATCGAATCATAATGGATGGTTATGAAGATATTAAGAAAAAAGGATTAAATTTGATATAGGTACATGATCTTATATAGCTATAGGTTTGGAAACAGATTTGAAATATTTATCTATGTTATTTCATATGCAGAATTTCGCGCTGAATTTGCTTTAAATGAATGAATGTTTGTTAATCTGTATTTCCAAAAAGATGCAAAAAGATCAGGAATAGATCCGTGATTTGTATCCGCGAAAAATCCGCGAATCAGGATCGTATGCCAAACAAAAAGGCCCACAAATTATAAATGCGGATGAAAAATTACGGATTTTGAATGAAAAATTACAGATTTTCTTAATTAATTTTACATTTAGCTGGAGATCAGATGACCGGTCACATGACCAGTAACCGGGGACTAAATATTAAAATTGAACTGACCCAACCTGTGTGTCGAAATTATCACAAATGATCACAAATGAACAATTCCATTTTCTGATCAAGTCAGAGGTCATCTAATGACCGGGAAAAAGTCGGACAGGAAAACTCTACTGTATAATATGATGAGCATAAATTTTCATAAAATTTGACCAATTTTAAACAATCGTTATGGGATTAAAAAATTCCCGGCCACAATTGTACCATATTCCATATTAGTCCCGGTATTGAGTCTTGATCTTGGCTTCAGAAAAATTTTAGTCCCGGTTTGAGTCTTGGTTTCAAAAAATTGGATTTGGGTCTTGGAATTTTTTTAAATTTTGGTCAAGATTTTAAAAAAATTACTGAAACTACTGACTACCAATTCTGTCGATCCACTGTCGAAATTGGACCTTTTTGTACGTGCTGGGTCGTTTCCTGTTTCTTCTAATAGTATCAAAAAGGGCGTTTCCATAATGGTATCAAAAAAATGATAGACCAATAAAACTTTTTGTTAGACCTGTAAGACCAAAAATATAAAAGGCAAAGTTGTGCAGGATTTTACGCTTATTCTGATGGTATAATTTTTTTCAAAGTTCGAACCAAAAAATTGAAAAAAGTCGAAATTACTGAAAATTAACGTTTTTCGATTTTTTTCGAAAAAAATTATATCATCAGAATCAGCGTAAAATTCTGCACAACTTTGCCTTTTATATTTTTGGTCTTACAGGTCTAACAAAAAAGTTTTATTGGTCTATCATTTCTTTTTGATACCATTATGGAAATGACATGGCACCCTTTTTGTAGTAGGTAGACACAATTTTAATTTTTTGATCAAAAATTTAAAAATATGCATAAATTATCCCAAAATGCCCAAAATATGCTCGATATTTCAAAAATCCGAAATTTGCAAAATATGTACAAAAAGGCGAAAATATACAGTCCGATCTCTAGAATCATATCATAATTGATTAATAGTTTCAATTCAGTTTCAATTCAGAACATAGTTTTAATTCAGAAAGAATCATAGATGTGATGAATGGTATGATAATTTTTAAGATTTAGCAAAAATCACGAAAAAGACAAGGAAAACATTAACAAATGAACGAATAATTGTGAAATTTGTAAAATACCGTATTCTCTCTAATAGAAGGGCCTCTCTAATTGAAGGGGCCTCTCTAATAGAAGGGGCCCCACGTGAGGGGGTTGAAAAATAGAAGGGGCCTCTCCAATTGAAGGGGCCCCTCTAATTGTAGAGGCCCCTCTGGAGTTCTTACTTTAGGTAAAGCATAACCGATTTAACTGATCAAAAAACAGTTAGAATGTATGGTAGGCTAAAAATTGAGTTCTAATATTTTTTTATGGTTGAAAAACATTTATGAAAAATCAAGCTGTACAAAACTGGTTTAAAAATTCAATAGAAAGTGGTTCAAAACTCCAATAAATATTTTAATTCTTTTCCACAAAGAATATTAAAATAACCTCTGTCAGAATTAGAAATGGATAAAAATTAACCCCTGAATTTAGGGTAGGTGAACCATATTATTTTTTAATGATTCAATACAACCATGAACTTTAAAATCTTTGATTTGTCCATTATGCAAACAATTCAATTTATTATTATTACATTTTTAAGTAATTTACAAATTTCACACAAACAATTTCATCACATTTTTTAGGAAATTAAAAAGGTTGTTCGAAAAATAAGTAAGGCTAAAATGTAAGTAAAAAATCTTATATATTAGTTTTTTATTATTTTGGGCCTAAAAAAGATAAAAATTAAATTTGGATGAATTCTATGTATTGTGTTGAAAAATAGAAGGGGCCTCTCTAATTGAAGGGGCCCCCTTGGAGGAGGTTGAAACAATAGAAGGGGCCCCTTCTATTAGAGAGAATACGGTAATTAAACATTACCTCCTCAATGAAAAAATTTAATGCAGCACTTTTAAGTCAGTTTTTGGTACTTTTTTAACTTTTTTAACTTTTTTTACATTTTTATCAAGAAAATTTTTTTGCGCAATATCAACAAACTACTGTATAAAGGATCTTTGGAATTAACCTTAATAAAATTTAGCACAACATGTAAAATGTTAAAATATCAATAAGTTGTGACGTTTACTTAAAATTAAAAAATAAAGTTCAAAAGGAGTAGTAAATACTAGGGTTGTGCTCAACCGGTTCGGTTTCGGTTAACCGAAACCGAAAACCGGTGTTTTTGGGCCTAAAACCGAAACCGAAAACCGGGGGTCTCAAAACCGGCCAAACCGAAAACCGGGACCCCAAAACCGCCGGTTTTTCGGTTTTGAAAATACACCCCTAAGAATGAGAAATTTCAGAGAATTAAGGTGATTTGGATACTCGAAATCATTTTAAATTTAAAAATCTTTAAATTCTTTAGTATTATGCAATTTAAGGTCATTAAATTCAAAATTTTAATTTTTCTAGCTTGTTTTGGTCATTTTCCTGAAGGTTTAATTTTTGGATGATAGGCGCAAAATCGATGTTTCAAAAAATCCCTCTTGGAAAAAATTGAATAGATTTATTTGGAAGCTCATTTTTACAAAGAATATTCATCAGATTGTGCTCTATCAGATTACCATTAGGATTAGTCCTCTAGCCTATTACTTTGTCGTGAAAAACTTGGTCCAATTTGACCATGTCAAAAATGACCATAGGTTATCGCCGCTAAACTCCCCTGAATTTTAATCATGGGGTTTTGATTTTTTACTCAAAAAGTGGCAACTTATCATCGATTATAATTTGCATATTTCGAGAATTGATTGCAGTCAATTTGATTTTTTAATAAATATTCTTATGAAGTCAATGAATGTGTGACAGAACTTTTAGTTTCCACCCTAAGTATATATTTTTTTTCTTTCAAAAAATGCCGACTTCACATTCACATCGGAGCCCCTTTATTTCCTCCAAAATTATTTTCTCCAATATTTATTTCCTCCAATTTTTGTTTCCTCCAAACATTATTTCCTCCAATAATGTAAAAACGTTCATTTCTTCCAAATTTTATTTCCTTAATTTTAAATTTAAACTCATGTCTTAGATTATTATTAATAAATTTCATTTAACAAAATTTCAGCCATTAAAATTCCAGGTACGGTATTCAAACACCCCCAAAATGGCTCGAAAACGGGAATTCCGAAGTTCAAAAAATATTTTCGGCATGAAAGTAAAGGGGTAGAATTTTGGTTTTAGGCTGGCCATAATACCCATACAATGAGCTACAAAAATCCCTATAACCACTAATCGCCAAGGCCATTATCTAAGGAGCAATGGAGCCAACACAAATTGGTCCAAAATTGAATGATTTGGCCAAATTCGCCTCTTTGGTCGTAGAAAAAATAGAAAATTGCATGAATTTTCGAATTGGTGGTATTTTAACTTGGTGGTGGAATGGACGCGCAGCTATATACTTAGGGTGTTAACTAAGTTCTGAGCAGGCTTTTGCACGGGTACAAATTTCATACCCGTACCCGGTTATACCCGCCGGACCGATACCCGTACCCGTTTCATACCCGTCACATTTTTTTGTATGGTACCCGGGTACCCGCCCGCGGGTACCGGCGGGTATACCCGCATTTTTGGGAAAATTAACAAAATTCAAAAAATTCAAAAAAAACCTTTTCAAAGGTTGATTTTTAAATCAAACTATTAAGCTTCTTAAAACACGATCAAATTTTATGTTTTGGATTGGCTGTGAAGTAGCACTTTCAAGCAGGGGCGTAACCAGGATTTGGGCTTGGGGGGGGGATCACCCGGTGCTGGGAGGTTAAAAAAATCGCCAATGCGGCCAGTCTGGCCGAAAACTTTTTTGTTAGACTTGTTAGACAAAAAGTATAAAATGCAAAGTGGTTCAGAATTTTATGCTGATTCGAATGGTATAAGAATATTTCTGAAATTCGGCCAAAAGTTCGAAATATCCCTTAAAAACCCTAATTTTCGGTATTTCGGGAAAATTTCGAACTTTTAGGCCGAATTTCGAAATAATTTTTATACCATCGAATCAGCATAAAATTCTGAACCACTTTGCCTTTTATACTTTTTGTCTAACAAGTCTAACAAAAAAGTTTTCGGCCAGACTGGCCGCATTGGCGATTTTTTTTAACGCCCACATTGGCGATTTTTTTTAACGTCCCAGCACCGGATCACCCTTACTCTCGGGGGAGGGGGTCTCCGGCGGCCGCGAGAGTGGCCGCCGGAGAAAATTTTGAAAATGTTTGGCAATTTTTAAAGGAAATCGGTAACTTTTTCTTCAATTTTTCAAAAAAATTACTTAACAAATCTTCCAACTGATTTTTGCTGCATTGATGATCAAAATTGTCTCGGAAACTTTTAGTTTTTCATCAGAACATCAGTAAAATTTTCATTTTCATCATTTCGTCCGTTGGGGATTTAGGGGTGCAGCGCTCTTTTTCACCAGTGCTACATAAATATTTAAGGCACGGGATGGGAGTGGAAAAAAGCGAAATAATGTGGATGGCAGACAGTTAGAAAAAAAGTGCAGGAGAATCGCATCGAAAAAAATTTAAATCAAGACCCGATTCTTAGGGGTGCATTTTTAAATGCGGGTACCCGCGGGTATAAGGTGATACCCGTTAACCGCCCGTACCCGTCCATTTTTCTAAAATCATACCCGTTACCCGCCCGTTACCCGCAGGTACCCGGGTACCCGCGGGTACCCGGGTATTCGTGCAAAACCCTGGTTCTGAGCCCTCCTCACCAATTCCGCAAAAATATTTTTTATAAAATCAAATTAATAAAATAAATCCGCCCAATATCCATTATTATTATCGATAGTATATTACTATTTTTTGTGCAAAAAATTAATGTCATTGATCAAATATTTAAAGAGTTTTTGAGCCAAATAGAATATGGGGTCATTTTTGACATGGTCAATTTGGGATAATTTTTTCACAACAATGGAAAGGGCTAAAGAACTAATTCAAATCGTAATCTGATAGAGTATAGTTTAACAAATATTCTCGGTAAAAATGAACTTCCTAGCCCATCTGATAGTTTATTCTCAGAGGCCTTTTTGAAACACCCGNGACTTATCCAAAGTTTTTTAAAAAAATTCCTTTTTGCCAGTTAAAAAAGGATGCCTTGTACTATCTTTTTCCACAATTTTTGTTTTTCCATCTTAGTAGATAAATTCAGTTAGTGGCCATAGAAAAAGGATGGTCGAATTTCAATTTAAGGTCTACCTGCCGAAAAAATCATAGCTTTTTTAATTGCGGTGTAAAATTGATTTTTTCTTACATAATTGATAAAAGACAATTTTATCTACAAAATAAAAAAAAAGAACAAGAGGATTGATGGCAAAATAACAAAGTTGTGAATTTTTAAAAATGGATCTATGAAGAGGGCTCAGAACTTAGTTAACACCCTAAGTATTAATCCTCCTACTCTATGTTTATCAGAATATAGGAGGATTTTGCATTTTTAAGCAAAATGGAAAGATACGATTTATCATTCTTTTTTTTTGATGATTTGTTTATTTTTGGCGTTTTTTTAGTCAACCAAATGTGGTTATTTTTGGCATTTATATGTTTAATTAAGAATTGAGAAAAAATATATATTTTTTGTATTTTTGGATAAATGGACCAAAAAGTAGTGACATTTATTTTATTGAATTTAAATTGCAAATTTCATAACAAAAACAATGATGTCATTTTATATCTTTACTGGGTTTTTTGGAAAACCAATATATTAAAAAAGTTTAGCTTTGAATGGATTTAGCTTTGAAACTGCCAACCAACTAACTTCGACGTTTAGTTAGGACAATGAGGAGATAGGCTACTCATTTCCAAAAATCTTTGAGGGTTTTTACCATAATGTTGAGTCTTTTTTGCCTTTATAAGTGGTGATTCCCGTCACCGCCGCTTCTTCTGCGGCCTATATCATTAAATATGATGGAAATTAGAGATAAGCTGGACCACCTGGATCTAGGTCTAAATTTTTCTGGGATCCAGGCATTCTGAACCTGGATTTTTTTTCTGGATTTTTGCCGACGAACATCTGAATCCAGGTGAGAGTTCTGGCGGTTTATTTCGTGTTAAGCCTATTCTGACGCCAGATCACTTTTCGTGTCATTTTTACTATTTTCTTTTCACTCAAAATTTAGCTTTACCTTGATTTCTATGAGCCCTAATTGGCAATGGCAATTTTTTAAAATATTGGAAAATTACTAAAGCAAATTTTGAGAAAAATGTCCTTATAATTTTCCAATCATTTCATATATTTCTCCCTCTTTTAGTGATTTAAGCAATTTGGACGATTGATCGTTTGGAGAGAAAACAAAGATAATAAAGAAAAGCAATGTCTGATCATTTATTTTTCACTTTATTTCAATGGTTAATAAAATTCGAGCAAAATTGTTTTGTTGTTAATAAAAAGGATTTTTAATATTTTTCAACTTAGAAATTCTGTAATTTTTCAATTTCAACCTAGAATTATTTTTTCATAATTAATTTTTTGGCCAAAATCTTCCTTTTTGGGAGGGGAGATTTGTTTTTTTATCGAACCTAGTCGAGAATTGAGAGCGCTTAAGAAGGAAAAATTAACAATTAAATTTAAAATAAAAAAATCACAATTCCAACTAGTAACCGGAATACAGGATAAAATCCAAGCATTTGCATAAAATTTTTCTAATTTTTTAGCAAAGAAATTTATCAAAATTATAAAAGCGACCAATTTTGACATCTCTTTAGGGACTGATATGCATATAATAGAAAAAATAAGAATGCTAGCAATTGGAAGATCACATCTCCTTATACAAAGAAATTTTTTGCTTATTGACGCATTTTCTTTCTAACGCACTTCTGGCAAATGCATATAATTGATCAATTGATCACAGGTAGAAGTTCCGAGTGAGACCAGTGCAATCTTTCAGGAACCAGTCGACAATGTTGGCGGCGTAAAATCCGATCAAAAACCCTGGGGCGTATAGCACCATCAGGACAAGGAATGCTGTCCAGACCAAAATTCCGGGCACTACCAGATGCCATCTTATTCGTTGCGCGGGTTGTACTAAATGGAAATCTTGTTGTCCTCCTGATCCTGCTGTTAAAGGTGCATTAGCTCCCAGGACAGCTAGAACTTGTTGCTCATCAACAGTCATGTTTGGATGTTCATGTTGACCGGAAACATGTTGTCCGCTTGGTTCAGCTCCTTCTTGTCGTTCAAGTCCTCTGACGATTTGTTGTCCAAGTTGTCTTTCATCAATTGGTTGAGCACCTGGTGCAGAATCATGTTGTCCTCCTTGTACGTCTCCAACCTGTTGTCCTTCTCCATTCTCGACATGTTTCTTCAAATAGTCCCGCAGTTTCTCCAATGCCCCCAGCAGTGCTTTGTACTTGCGTCTCTGATTAGCCTTCACATGTGCTTGCGATGTTGTACCGGCAAGCAAATGCAGCAAGTACTCGCCGGGCAGGAACAATCCACGCACGATGGACCGGGACATACACAGGGCAAAGTTGACGGGACCACGCAGCAGAGGGTTACTCTATCGAAAGCAATGGAATAAAAAATTTGCATTTTAACTTTTATATCCCAATAATATGTATTTTAATAATAAAAACTTTTTTTAAGAATGGAATACAATTTGATTTTTCTTGCTAAAAATGGAAGAAGACATTTTGATTTATCAAATAAAAAAGTTCTTGATGGAACAGTTCCAAGTTATAATCTTTTGAAATGCTTCTATCGGCGAGAGAATCCAAAACAATTAAAATCAGCGAACAAATTCCATTGAAATGGTAATTTATTTTTGGCTCTAGGATTTTAGGAAGAGGAAGTTTTCCTTTATGAACTTTCTCTTTGCATCTTTTCCCTGTGTACTCTTTTCCCGTTATTTTTCTCTGTCACTTCATTGAAAGATTCGCTTCATAAAATTCTAGGTTCAAAGCAATTCAATCGGTGTCCAATTTTTTATCGTAGTTTGTATAAAATCTCTTCTCATAATTTACCATGTTCATTTTTGGTCATTTTTCTCTCAAAAATGACCATTTCTTAATAAAAGGTTCAATCATCAGCTTTTTACATCTATTTCAGCAACTAAAACTACGACTTATAAACTTTAAGAACCAAGCTATACTTATTGCCATAAAGAATCCTTCAAAATACAGTAGATTTCAAAAAAGCTAAATCTTGAAACGAAATTTGGACGTAGTCTCTCTATCTGTCTTTACATGTCTGATTGGATGTTGTGTCTCTACCCATTTAAATGCCAAAGAAAAATACCGTAAATGCTCTAATATAAGACCGGGGTCTTATATTTTTCAAACCCCCTGAGAAGGGGGTCTTATAATAGAGCAGGGTCTTCTATTAGAGCAGGGTCTTCTAATTTTCAAACCCTCTCACGGGGGATTGGATCTATCTAATCGTTTCGTTTGATAAGTTTTGCACGAATTTTCCCTGAAGGAAATTTAATTTTCTCTTATAAAAAATATCTTATAAAAAAAATTAACGACTGACAAAAGATCCCAGAGTTGATTTTCCTGATCGATTCATCTCCGTACATTCTATTTGTCGATCTTGATGAAAAGCCTCCTGATAGATGATCAGCATCACGTTGTTGCGCGCAAGCACGAATGCCCGCTCCAGCATATGCGTGTATTCCGCAAATCGACGCGCCCCTCCGACGGAACCCAACCGCATCTGGAGCAGGCGCAACAGGTGGCGCTAGTAGCGCAACTGCTCACTGTACAACACATCTTTGGCATGGTCAGAGAGGTCTGGCACCGCTAAATTGCCGATAAATTATTTTTGAATTTTTTGGCCAAATGATATTTTTGGTAGAGGATTCGAACTCGGTATGAGACCCTGTAAAATCAGAAGCATTAACGACTGCGACACTGATTCGACTGGTATAATAAATACCATTTACAAGGGAGGTTTTTGAAGTGCCTCACCCCGATTGCTTGGGGACCCTTTCCAAAATGTAGAGCACCCACGCTAACCATGGCTTTACCATATTTATTTGGGCCACAAAGGGCTATGAATTTTTATGGTATTTTTTCTATATGATTTTTCGGCGTGCTTTAAGCACCGCGCCGAATACCCACGCGTAAAGCACGCCGAAAATGCATATAGAAAATCTGCTATAAATATTCATAGTCATTTGTGGCCCAAATAAAAATGATAACGCCATGGTTAGGGTGCTCTACATTTTGGAATGGGTCCCCAAGCAATAGGGGTGAGGCACTTCAAAAATCTCTCTTGTTAATTGAAAGTCCCATTGCCACGAGTTTAGATTCGCCGGCACGCATAACTCATTTCCAAGCGATCCGAGCGATCATGATACTTTATATGCTCAAAAATTTCCCAAATATACGCATAAAATATACACGAAAAAGGGTAAAATATGCGCAAAATATGCTCAAAATTTCGACTAAATATGACCTAAAAATGAAATTTTTTGCTCAAAAATCGTAAAAAACTATTTTTAAAACGAATTTAAGCATATTTAAGGCACTTAAAGGTTAAAATAAAGTATGATGGCTTTTTTATATTGTTGTCTTTTTCATACCTTTTTGAAGCTTTTTTGAAAAAATAATGCGTCATTTTCTTTGAAAATTATAAATTTCTAACTATTTTTGGGTTTTATAAAAACTCCAAAAAATCCAAAAAAGATCTGAAAATTTCAAAAAATTCAAAAAAATTTTCCAAAATATGCTTAAAAATTCCAAAATATGCTTAAAAATTCCAAAATATGCGCAAAATTTGCCCCAAAATGACCAAAATATGCGGAATACGCAAAATTTGCACAAAAATTCGAAAATATGCAGTTAGAAAACCATGCTAGAGCGTTCAAAACATGCTAAAAACGCGTTTTACGTGATTTTCAGGCCGTTCTGAGCCAGCAAAAAAATATGCATTTGCATATAAAGTACGACCCTAATCATGAGACACTCCTAATAGTGTGTAGAAAATTGTCTCATATCAGAAGTTGCAAAACCGGTTTCGAATAAGAGAAAATAACATTAGGTCGAAATTGGTCTCTTTCAGACCAGTTTCCGAACCTAGCTTCGACATTTAGAATATATATTAGACCAATTTATAGACATAGACCAAACTGTAACCACAGCCATAGTTTTGAATGAGCCCTTAGGGCCACGTAAAATGAGCTAAGAACTGAAAATAAGAATTTGTACTTCGTTGTGGCCATATTTTTCACATAAGCTACAAGTACCAGTATGGGAGAACAGTATGGCCAGAAGAAGTGCGAATTCCTCGAGACATGGGATGAGGTAGATGAGGTAGCGCAGATGGATCTCCACCGCTTGGGAAAATGTCCTCTCGGCCCAGCTAATAAATCTGAAAATTTTGATCTTTTTTCTCAGACTCTGCCAATCCCACCGGTGCTCATCCCGACATTGTGGAATGGCACGGTAAATGTCGATCATGGCCACACCGTAGTCGCTGGTCCAAGTACTGGTCCCAAGTTTGGCGGAAAAGAAGCCGTTGATGAAACAGTTGATTGGTTGGTCCAAGAAGCGGGCCAGCAGGACCTGTGCCAAGGATTAAGCCTTCTGAGAAGAGAGAGCACTTACACTATTAAAAAAAAGAACTCATTGGGAAATAGTGAAGGACATTGCCCTCCTCTCTTTTTTTATTTGAATAAATTCAACACGTAAAACCATCGTTGAAATTTTCCAAAACTGTAGAATACGATTTTGACGTCATCAAATGAGGTGAGATCACATTAAAACCTCAAATAACCCGTTTAAAGTGGCATAATGCCGTAGTATATTTTTTCAAAAAAACTAATGCCCTTGAAAATCCTAAACCTCAATCACCTTATTTCCTCTAATATAAGGGACCTCTCTATAATATAAAGTGTCCCTAATATAAGGGGGCCCTCTAATACAGGGAGTCTCTTCCAAGTAAATGAGTTTCATTCTATATTGTATTCGCGCATTTTTCATTAGAGGATATAAATAATAAAAATTGGTGGCTTTTCTTTCATATGCTCAAAGTTTGTATCAATTTTCCTTTTTTCAAAAAAAAAGATTCAAATGAAAGACATAGACGCATTGACCAAATTCACGTTGTATTATAGCGATAATTCGATTCGATTATGAAAATTTTATTATCAAGAATTATTCAAAAAATAAGGGGTCTCCTTAATATAGGAAGCCACTCTTATATAAGGGGCTATTGGAGGGTGGTTGAAATATAATATAAAGTGCCGGATTAAGGTATTTTTTATTTTTTAACAAAAAAGTGTTTTCGTTAGTTGAATCAAACTCATGATCATGGCTCTCATATTTGTAATCAATGAGATATTACACCCAGCCCAATAATCCAATTTAGCCATTTTTCTCAAATATATTGCCCAATTTTGCCTGATCGTCAATAGAGATCTGCCTGAATGCAGGCATTGCCTTCACAACTCCGGCCAAAATCAGTTTGAACACCGCTACGGACTTCTGTATTATTGGATGTTTTAAAAATACTCCATATTCTCCGATTTCCCGCAAGAAAGTTGACTTTTGCCTCTCATTGAAGGGCTTAAACTGTGATTCGATGAAAAATGTTTTAAAAAATTGAAAAATTTTTTGACAGACCGTGAATGACTCGTGCATGCCAAGAATGTTGTCGGATTGTGTGAATAAATCTTTGAATGTGCAGAACTTGTACAAATAACTGTCCGGAGTATCGTCGAAGGCGCCCCAAACACGATGGTAGGGCTGGGCCAGACGGACCAATTGGCACAATTCTTTTGTGTCCCAAAGAAAAAGGCCAAAATTGACAAATTATTACGCAAAAGAGGACTAAGATACCTATCAGCAGTTCGTAGGGTAAGACAAGATCGGTTAAGCGTGCCGAAAACCAATATCACTTGATTAAACGGGTCTTGTTCTACCCAACTTGTTGAATCCTGACATTTACCACTTGGCCAAGTGGTAGATGTTTGAATTCAACAAAAAGAATATTTAAAATAGAGTTCGATTCCCAGAGGCTGCCCGCCGCCCCAAAAAAAATTTCGGCTTCGATTGGCCATTTTTTAAATGCAATAGCACCGATATTATCGCCTGCCTATTCCAAAAGAAAGTAGGGCCAAACTTGATTCGCATCTTGGATGATGGCCATGGGTATAGCAGCAACAATTTGTTGATCAGTATCATCTGGCCTTTGGAGTTCCTTCCATGTTTTTATTTCGACATTTGCAATCGACTAAAATGGATAATAATAAAAATAAAATTGTGATTTTTGGCATTATGACATCCAACTCCACGAGTGTGCACAGCAATCTGGCCATTTGCAGCGTGGGATTACCACTTGAACTGGAGCGGCGGTTGCACAGATGGTGCTATGTCGTTTTAAAAAAAGTATCATAATGGGCGTTTTAAAAAAAAGGATCAAAACTCAATATGTCCTCTAAAAACTTTTTTGTTAGACCAGTTAGACCAAATGTATAAAAGGTAAAGTTGTGCAAAATTTTATGCTCTATCTGCTGGTATAAAAATTTTTTTGAATTTCGAACAAAATTTTTTGAAAAAAGTCGAAAAAGCCGTATTTTTCCGATATTTTTGACTTTTTTCGACATTTTTGTTCGAAACCCGAAAAAATTTTTATACCAGCAGATAGAGCATAAAATTCTGTACAACTTTGCCTTTTATACTTTAGGTCTAACAGGTCTAACAAAAAAGTTTTTAGAGGACATATTGAGTTTTGATCCTTTTTTTTAAAACGCCCATTATGATACTTTTTTTAAAACGACCCGGCACCGCACAGATCATGGTGCCAATCCGCCAAAATTTGTTCTTTGAACAATTCCCATTTTTCCATGTGGACCATCATGTTTTGCAATCGTTTTGCTGGAAAAATTTTACAATTTTGAATGATCTTTTGGGTACTTTTTCGGTCTAAATAGCGGATTTTTTCAAAAAAAAATTAAAGACTTTCATCAAAACACTCTATTAGAGGACTTGTAAAATTGTCAAAAAACCAATGAAGGTAAATTTGAAATCCGTATATTATCAAGCTCTCTGTCATGGATTGTCAAGTGGTATAATGGTCTGAAAATATTCGAATCCACTCGGGGAAAATAAATTTGGAAATATTTTTCAGTGGATTTATTTTAGACATCAAAAACTGCGTCTAGGGGACTGTCTTGGTTGGAAAGGAAAGTCGAATTTTTCTAAAGAAAACAAAATTGGAAATCAAAATTTCCGTTGAAAATCGAAATTTCGGAGCCAAAAAACGAATTGTCTGAAATGCCGTAATTTTCGATTATCTCGTACTCTTCAAAATTTAGATTTTCGTAGAGGACCGTTGTCATACCAAAATCCCACAGAGTCAACAGCATCAGAGCGCAACAATCCTGTTGGCACGGCTTCTCCAGTAGGGTTCTGAAAATTTTGACCAACGCGTAAATTCGCTCGAACGAGCATCGCAATGCACTGAAATTCGAAAAATTATTTTTATTGACATATTTATCGAATAAATTTCACTTTTTCCTCTCATTTTCCACCACCCATTCCTCCAAAATTCCTTCCAACTCTTCTTTGTGTATAATTTGTCCAAATGAAATCATGA
>LDKF01001190.1:65959-78195 GCA_001026735.1 Rotylenchulus reniformis
CCTGATTACGCCCCTGATATACTCAAAATCCAGCGATAAATTTGTTGGAAAATACGAAGAACTGTTTAAAAAATAACTTTATTTAATATGGAATAAAAAATTTAGCAATTTTAAGAAGTGTACTTTTTTCCGACCCCAAAATCTTTAATTTTGACCCCTCCTGTACTTTTTTTGGGCACCCGGGACTTGCGAGCCCTGTATATTCGATATGGAAAAATTGTTTTTATTTGATGAATAAGAATTCTCGAAAATTGTGGATTTTCGGAATTTTTTTGGTAATAATATGAACCTGATCTGATATCTCTAGAAATTAAACTTTATGAAAATAAATAATTTACCCTCTCGAGTTGCATCAATGGAAGCACAACAAATTGTCAGCAAAAGATGAAAAATGAAAATAAAATGAATTAATTGTGGAATCATCCTGCTGAATTGTTTTCTTCTATATTTATGTTATAGCCGATCTTGAATTTCAGTCGAAGTCGACTTCGGCTAGTCGATCTTGAAACCGAGATCCGAACATCGCCAATGTTTGGGGACGGTACCATCAGAATAACAAAACATAAACCAACTCAAACTTTTTTTTTGACTTGCGGGTTCTACAACACTGGAAGTTTCAAAACGTTCATTCAAACAAAGGTCAAAACATCATCTGTATGTTTTTATTGATGTTTTGATGTTCGCTTTGAAACTTTCAGAATGTGTTGTGGACCCCTCAAGCTAATGGTCTGGATGTTTGTTCTCGAAGTTACATTTAAAAAAGGCCATGTTTGACAAATATTTGGCAATGCTTGGATCACGGATTAAAGATCGGCTAGCGAAGTCTTTGGGAACAACCCTATTTCTTAATTGATTGGTAAAAATATTATCAAAAATTATTATTAATCTCCTGATCACTATAAATAAATAAAATTCAAAAACCACTTTCAACTAACAATTAATTTTATAATTTTAAGGATACTTCTCTAGTTTACCCGCCCCCTGGAAAAATAAAAATAATATTTCCCGACAAATGTAGCAGTTTTAAAACGAACCTGGGGTTTTCACATACGCCGAGTTCAAATTTGATGTCAGATTTGTCATAAGATTTCGTCAAATCTATGATTTAACATTTTTTATGAATTACTGTTTGATATAGGAACAAAATTGATTGATCTTATATAAACAATTAAAAAATGATAAATTCATAGAAAAAAATGAACTGATAAATTCATAAAAAAAATGATAAATTCATAGATTCATCAAGACAAATCTGACATCATCTTTGGACTCAGCATGTGCGAAAACCCCCGGATCACTTTTAAAATTGGCGAGAAAAAAATTCATTTTTATTTTTCCATTGGGGAGGGGCTAAACTAGAGAAGTCCCATTTTAGGTCCAATCGCGCTTTTAATTTTAAATTTCTAAATGTTTCCTGAAAAAGCCCATTAAAATGTCTTTAAATACTTTTTCACTTTGTATTTTTAGTTATTTATGTTATGTAATGGCTCCGATCGATTTATTTTTTGCAATTTTAATGATTTTCTTGGTATTTTCAATGAGTGATTTTATATATCATTAATAAATGTTAATGAGCAAAATCAAAAATAATATGTTAATAGAGAACATAAAATTAAATTATGTACTACAACAACAATACCCTAACATTATTTATAAGCTGTTTGAATAAACAAACGGAAATTATGAAATGAATTATAGTTTTATTAATTGGATTTTTTTGAGAAGATGATCCACTAAATACTTATTAGTGTTTTTTAGATGTAATCCAGAAAAATGTACAAGAATATTGATGAATGAATAGTATTTTGGCCATAACTTTTTTTCAAAAAGGAAGAATTTGAATAGGCATAGGCCATTTTTCAGCTAATTTTTTACTCTATTTTTTGGCTTCTAACAATTTTCTCTAGGTTTCATTTAAGCCGAGTTATAATGTGATCTGTAAATGTCGGGTCTGCAAAGGTCGAACCGCGCCCTAAAGTACGTCGAATGATTTTTTAGAATATTTGTCTACATATTTAAAGGTTTTTAAATCAAAAAAAGGTAGTGCAAGAAGAATTTTTATTAGAAACAAAAATGCAAATTTATATCTTATTAATTACGGATTACGGAAATAAGATGAATTTGCGGATTAAAAAACATTAGGTTCAGACATCAGAGCCCGATGCTCCTCGGCCAGCAGAAGACGACATCATATCCATTTGTTCCTTCTCATCCTCCTCTTCCTTCCGCTTCCTTTGCTCTATTTCCATTCCAACCTAAAAATGTTTTTCTCCCATTAAGCAATTAAAATATTTGTTACTAATTAGTTTTGCCCATTAAATTATGATGAAAATGGAGTTTAAGAATAAATTTTTCTCGCTTTTCAATACCTTTTTCACCAATGCACTGATCTCCCGGCTCATTTCCCATTTCATCGCTTCGAAGTGCTGCTCCGGCACGAGCTGGTCCTCGTCATTTCGCCGACTTGCCAACTAGGTAATAAATAATAATTATTTTTATTAGGAATAGTATTAATTAACCGGATCTCTCCGCAATTATTCGTAACTATTCATGGTGCTAAATCGATACTTAAAAGTTTGAGATTTTCCATAATCAATTCAGAAAAAAAAATTTCCCTGAAAACGGTTTCAACAACCTTCAACAACCGTTCCGGAACAAAAATCCCCTTTCCATCATTTTGATCAAATAGGTCCAAAAAATGTTCGATTAGGTCCAAAAACGGTGTGCCGACTTTTGCGGCCCCGACACTTACAACTCAATCGCTATAATTCGGTTCAAATAAAAGTTAGAAAAATGATTTTGATGTCAAAAAATAGAGCAAAATATTGCCTACAAAATGAGCCCAACCCGCTCGAATTGGACCATTGTGAAAAAAGTTATGGCCAAAGTACTGTGAAAACTTCCTTCATAATAGACCAATTCGAGCGTGCTTGTGTTCATTTTGTAGTTTTTTTTGCTCTATTTTTTAACAATAGATTCATTTCTGTAGGTTTGGTTTGAACTGATAGTAATAACTAGAGCCGCAAATGTCGTATAACCAAAAAAAAATTATCTGACCATCATCGATGACTTCGTTCGGTCCCGTTCCTTCTGCTGAGTAGCCTCCTCTGCCCTCTTCCGTTGTTCTTTTTGTTGATTCATTTCCTCGTCCGTTTTCCGTTCATTCAGTTCACGGGGATCGGCTAATTTTTTGCATTTTTTTTATAAAGGGCTACCCGGTATTTGCGCTCTATCCATTATAACTCGGTTCAAAAAAACCTAGGTACATACAAAAAATTATCTACAAAATGAGTCTAAGAACATTCGAATATGAAAAAACTTATGACCAAAATATTTGGTTTTGGCCAAATTCACAGTATTTTGGCCATAACTTTGTTCCTACAAGACCAATTTGAACGGGCTTAGTCTCATTTTGTAGCTTGTAAACCAAACGTTTCTCTAGGTTGTGTTTTTGAAACGAGTTATAATGGATGGGGTGCGAATGTAGCGACACGTACAATAGAGAATGGCGTTCTTGCAGTCCGGCACCATGCACTTCAAGCCCCCCACTCTGCCTTCATCGGCGGCTGCCTGCGCTTGCACACAAATGCAGTCGCGACAAAATGCATGCTGTGCTGTCGTGCCGCTGCAGTAGATCATCTGTTGCTGATGAGACCCCGCCGGCGGGAACCGCTCGAAACAGACGAGACATTCGCGTCTGAGTCTGGTTTGCTGCAACCAATGAATGATCAAAGTTGAATGATCAAAATGTTTCCTTAGGGTGCTGAGTCGTTTCAGCCAAAAGTGCCAAAATGGAAAAAGTAGTTCCCAAAAACTTTTTTGTTAGACAAATTAGACAAAAAGTCTAAATAGCAATGTTGTTCAGAATTTTATATTCAAAATTTTTCGGGAAAACTTAATTTTCACTAAAACTGAAAATTTCGACATTTTGACCGAAAATTCGAAAGAATTTTTATACCAAAAGAATCGAGTGCACCTGGTTTCACCGACGCGGGTTCACCGCCGCGGTTTCACAGCCAAAATAAAAAATTAAATAATATTAGAAATATTATTTAAAAAATAAAAGAATAAATTTTTTATATCCATTTCACTTTTATGATTATTTAATGATCCGAAACATTAATTTTTCCGAAATTAACAATTATTCGAAATTTTGCTTTAATAGATCATAGTGAGCTTACGATAGTGTACGATTTGCTTAAGATCTTTACCTAGCATTTTTTTTGAAAAAAAATACGAATGAAAAAATTATTAAAAATCAAAAAATCACGTCTTGATCAACTTAGCAAATGGCAACCTAACTAAAAAATTAAGAGGAACAAGAGGAACAATAGGCAAATTAAGAGGAACAATAGGCAAATTAAGAGGAACAATAGGCAATAAGCTAGGATTTGGTTTGACATAAAAATCAATAAATTTTTATTTATACAGTGCGCATGCATGCATAATGTGTTTAAAATTAAAAGTTTAACAAGAATTTACCAAAGAAGTGATTTTTTCTTTAATCAGTTTTTTTTGATTGAAATTAAATAAAAAAAATTTAGTGAAAAATTATTATGACAAATATTATTATTTTTATTTTGGCGGTGAAACCAGCTGGCGGTTAAACCGCTGGCTGTGAAACCGCTGGCGGTCAAACCGCGGCGGTGAACCCGCGTCGGTGAAACCGCGGCGGTGAAACCAGCTGCTTCGAAAAGGATCAGCATACAATTCAGAACAACTTTATCTAACTTGTCTAACAAAACAGTTTTTGGGAACTACTTTTTCCATTTTGGCACTTTTGGCTGAAACGACTTACTGTTAGCACAGTTTCCTTAGTCAGTTTGTTCGAAGTTTCTACAGTAAGATCAGTGTTCAATTTCGGTGCTGGGGCGTAAAAAAGTGCCAAAGCTAACAAACCTAAAAACAAACCTTTACAACCCCCAACACCCCAACAAACCCAACCCCTAGAACTAAAGGAAATCCCTTAACAAACCAAGCCAAGCCTTACCAAGCAAGCCAGCCTTGTATTTGCTTCTTTTGCCAAGCCTTAGCAAAGGCTTGGCCGAAATTTTTTTGTTATGACCTGCTAAGTCAAAAGTTTAAAAAGGCATTGTGCAGAATTTTTCTTTCGGTAAGTTAAATTTTCTGAAATTCGAACCAAAAGTTCGAAATTTTTCCGAAACGCCTAAAAATAGGTCTTAGGGGATTTTCGAACTTTTTGTTCGAATTTCGAAAAATTAAAAATACCAAAAGAGAAAGAATAAATTTCTGCACTATGACTTTTTATACTTTTGGGCCAATCGTCCTAAAAAAAGTTTTCAGCCAAAATCTTGCATTTGGCACTATTTTTAACTACCTAGCACCTTCCATTAATAGGATTGTTAAAATGTCCGATTCATTCACTAATTGTCCGGAACAAGAATCCCCCTCCCCGTTATGATTTTTGTTCCGATGTGGACCAATTAAGCCAAAAAAACCATCTGACCATCGATGGGTCCCGCTCTCTTTGCTGCACAGACTCCACACTCTTTCCTTGTTCTTCTTTTTGCTGTTCCATTTCCTCCTCCTCGTCGTCGCCGTTGTTACCACCAGCACATTCCTTGATGCTCAACACAACATTGTAGTGGTTGTGGTGGATGAACTCGATCAACAGTGTTGGCCGGTCCCGCACCTGTTCCGTGACAATCTGAAAACATTGACTTGTCGATTATCGGGGTTTGTTTGATCTATTGATCAAACATTAGTTGCTCTTCAACGGAAGTTGAATTTGGGAGCCAAACATTTGCCAAACATGGCAATTTTTAGATTTAAACTCGAAAAACACAACATAATATCTAAAACATTATCTTTTATGTCTACAACTATTCTGAAAGTTTAAAAACATTTTGTTCATCTGAACATAAAACATCGGTAAAATATTCGATGATGTTTTGACCATATTAAGATGAATAAAATGTTTCGAAACTTTCAGTTCTCAGTTGATAAGCAAATGTTTGGCTGCAAATTCAACATCGGCCACAACATGTCCTATGATGTTTTACAATTCACGGTATCCTCACCCTTCTGGCCCCTTCCTTACGTATTGGCTTTTCATGTTTGGCGTGAAACAGATCCAGTCGGCCTCCGCTTTCCGTTGGAACCCGTAGAAGACCAGGATGTTCACTTTGAATGTTTTGGCGGCAGCCACCTGTGCCAAGAAAGATTTGTTAACAAGATCCATCTGACAAGGGAGGTTCCGAAGTTGTCGCTGGAGTTGGGACCCGTTCCAAATTAGGGAAACCCGTGCTAATAATTGGTTTTTTATATTAATTTTCTATTAAATTTTTCGGCATAGTTTAATCGCTGAAGAAAAGCACATTCGAAAGTTGTATAGAAAATTGATATAAAAACCCAATGCAGTTTGAAAAACTGCATTGGGCTTTGAAAAACTGCATTGGGCTTATAAACTCTTATAAAAAGGAATGGGTCCCGAAGTAATCGGCGGGGTGTACACCTCGGGACCTCCCTCGTGAGTAAAATAACTACTACTGTATTACCTCTATTAAGTCCCCACCTCCCATTAGGAGTCCACCCCTCCAATAGATCCCCCCTCCTCGAGGAAACTCTAGTGGAAACCTCTAATAGCCCACCTCCACCCTCTCCAGAGGGGTTGAAAAATAAGACCCCTTGGGGTCCTAATAGTTTTTACGGTACATAAGAAATATAAATACTACCAGGTCCACAGCGTCGCCCCACACATTTGGCCGTGCAATGAACTTGGCATATTCGTGGATGGTGGCGAAGCGCGGACGACTGTTGGGGCCATGACCAGCTGGTTCCAGGTTGTTCAGCACCATCTCGCCCATCCATGGCTCATTCTGCTTCCAAAGTTCATTGTCCGCGTGCATGTCGAAGTAGCGTGAAATGCGATGACGCACCTCCGCGTGCAACTGCTCTGTGCCCATCAACCCGTACGAAATTGCCCTACAAATGGTTTAATGTAAACAGCAACAACTAGCCTGGGGGCAAGGAGCACTTGCCATCCCCCCGGAATCGAAAAATTTAAAATTTTTCAGAGGGCCGAGAGAGGAAAGAAAAAAAATTTCGTAAAAAAATTATCAATTTTCTTATGGAAATAGCCGCCCTGAAATTGCGAATCGGGACCGCCGGCACCATTTCAATATAGAAAAATTTCGTCAAAACAACTAGTTTTAAGCAAACAGTGACCATTTTTCTTAAGTAAATAACCAAAAATGCAAATTTTTCCAGCGGCCCCTGTCAACGAAGTATTTTTTTTGCTCGTCGGTTTTCCGTCGATCCCCTGATGCCCGGGCCCAAAAAATTTTTTCTGGCTACGGGCTTGCTGATTGTAAATTTCAAATTGCAATATTTTGGCCTTTTTACCGGAACAGACAATTCCCGTCCCCGATGGTGGTCTTCCTCCGGTCTGGTCTCGTGGAATCGGGTGCAAATCCGTCCCATTCGGCCCCAAATTTGTTTTCCATCTCATTATGGTGATCTAAATTAAGCAAATAAATTCTTCAAACTAAAAACATTTCATTGTCTACCAAAATGCGGAAATGTCACTTCTCTACGGAATGCACGTTGTTGGTCTTCGTTCGGAGGGTTGAACAGGTACACCGGGTTGACCAGCTGATCAACATTATCGTTGTCAGCACTTAAATTAAACAGGTTACAACCCAAAAAAAAACAAATTAAATCCATTATGAACTTTGGTTGTAGGGAATTGTCAAATTTCAGTCCATCCCGATGTTTCAATAGAAAATTTACTTCAATCCAACAGTTCACACACATTTTCCCCAAAGGGTGCTAAGGCGTTACAGCTAAAAACCGCCAAGAGGAGGTGTTTAAAAAAGCGCCACGAGCTATGGCCGAAAACCTTTTTTAAACTTCTTAAGCCAAAATGTTATGCTAAAAAGGTCGATATTTTTGCGTAAAATCCCATTTTTCGATATTTTCGAAATTTGGAACTTTTTGGCCGAATTTCGGAAAAAATAGAAGATAAAGCATAAAATTCTGCACCATTCCCTTTTTACTTTTGGCCTATCGTTTTTTAAAAAAATTTCGGCGAACTATATTTTTTAACATCCCCTCCCAAAGTTCCCTTCTTTCATAGTCCTATAAATTTTATTTTTTTATGAATTTATCGTGGGTTATGAATTTTTAAAAAATAAACCACCAAGACCAAGTCTTGGTTCAATACAGGGTTTGGTCTTGAATATCAAGATCATATCTTGATGTTGGTGCCCTGTTTTTTTGTTACGGTCTTAGTACCGGTCATGTCATGGTCTTGTTCCTGACATTATTCTGACCTTTTCGCGTTTCCACATTCGCTTTTCTGCTCCGAACCAGTTCCGGTTCCCGGTTTCGCCAAAATTGGTTCCTTTTGCAGCTGTATTTCTGCTTCCGCCATCCGCTTATCCTGCTCCTCTGACACCTGCTTCAGCATCGCTTCTATTTGGTCCAATTTTTCCAACTTCCGCTTCAACTTTTCATCCGCTTCCTTCCGCTTCAACTCCGCCTCCTTCATCTTTCTTTTCCTTTCTTCCTCCTCTCTCTTCTGACACCATTCCTCCATCATCCGCTTCATCTCTGCTTCTTCCTTTCGTTTCTTTTCCTCTACCGCCTTCCGCTTCCATTCCGCCTCGTCCTTCCGCTTCTTCTCTTCTTCCTCTACTTTCAGGTGTCTTTCCACTTCCTCCCTCCGTTTCAGTTTGTCCTCTAGCTTCCGCTGCATTTCTTCTACCAGTTTTTCTGCTTTCTTTTCATCCTCCACTTTAGGTAATACTTCAACCTGAACAAATGAACTTATTAAATTTCGGAATTTCCAATTTTTTGAGTATCAAAGGCCATCGCCATTCAGTATCAAAGGCCATTGAGTATCAAAGGCCATCGCCATTCAAAGAGGTGGAATAATTGCTGCTAAAACATTAAAAACCACCAAGTGGGCCAATCTGGCCGAAACTTTTTTTAAAAAGTGCTAGACCAATAGCATAAAAAGCCATTTTGTAGTATTTTATGCTCTATCTTCTAGTATTTTTTATTATTTTCGAAATTCGCCAAAAAGTCGAAAATTTGGTGAAAACTTTAAAAGTTCGAAATTTTGTTCAATTTTAAAAAAGCTTAAAAATTTTCGGCCAGATTTGTCCATTTTTTAACGTCCTAGCAGCGGAATAATTCTCCCGTTGCGTGTAAGTCCAAAATTCCAAATGGTCGCTTTAGTCCAAAAATTCCAAATCCAATGGAAACAGATCCTAAGACGTAAAAATGCAACTTTGGCTAATCAAAACAAAAAAATTAAGCTCGGTTAGACCAAAATGCAGAGATTATGGCTTATCTTTGCTCTTTTTACTTATCCCGGATTTCCGACAAAATTTTGAATTTTGTGAAAATTCTATTTTGATTTTTCGGGAAATTCGGACATTTTATCGAAAATTCGATAAACAAAAAAGACCAAAAGATGGTCATGGTAGAGCATAAATTCTATTTTTTGATCTAACACGGTTTAAAAAAAATTATTTATTGACTAACTTGCGGTTTTTTACATCCTAGCAGCTGTTTCCGTTGAATTTGGGATTTTTGGACTAACATGACCATCTAGGATTTTGGACTACTAGAATGAGGGATCTTTAGTCAATTTAGAAAATCAATAAAAAAATTTTCATTAAAATAAAAAAATATTTCCTATTTTAGTACCTCCAGCTTCAACGCATCCATCTTCTGGCTCAATTCACAATGCATGGACTTGAAGTGTGCCAAAAGTAGCTGAAGCTGCGCATTTTGTTGAATTGCTAGCTAAAAATAAAGATTATTTTATCAATATTGCTAACAGTCCGGAACAGGAAATGACTAGGTTCTGTAATGGGTCCGAAACAACAAACGGAAACGGCAAATGTCCGGTATAATACCGTATTTTTCCCGTAATTTTACCATCTATGACTAAAATATTTGAAGTTTTATAAAATCCAAGAGCCTGCGATTTTGCAAAACCAGGATTTTCTCAAAAAAATCAATCCAACCTTTCTCACTTCCTCCTCTTCCTGCTTCTTCCTCTGCTTCTGCTCCTCCTTCCGCTTCCTTGCTTGCTGTTCAAGTTGTTCGTTCCGGATCCTTTCCGCCTCCTTCTCCAACTCATTTGCCTTCAGCCGTCTTTCCGCTTCTGTCTTCCGCTTCATTTCCGCTTCCTTCCGCTTCTTCTCTTCCTCCTCCGCCTTCTTCTTTCTTTCTCCCCTCTTCCGCTTCATCTCTAGTTCCTCCCTCTTTTTCTTTTCCTCTTCTTCCTTCAGTTTTCTTTGTTCCATTTCCTTCTTTCGCTTCTTCTCTTCCTCCTCTGCTTCCTTTTTCCTTCCTTCCTCCTCTTCCCTCCGCTTCCCTTCTTCTTCTTCCTTTCTTTTTCTTTCTTCCGCTTCTTTCTTCTCCTTCTCCTCCTTCTTCTCTAATTCCGCCTTATGCTTGCTTTCCTCATTTTCTTTCCCAACCTTAAAATAAAAGGAATAATAAAATATTTTTATTTTAATTACAATTTTGATTGTTCTACACCTTTAAAATTCTTCACAGCCTTTTTATTCTTTTGGCCTAGCATGCTTTAAAAAATCGGCCAAACCATTGTATTTGGCTTTTTTAACGCCACAGCACCGTATAAATTCACCTCTTACTTACAAGTTAGTATCAAACCATCCTTTTTGCACCCAGATGTTGAAATTTTCTGCCAATAAAATTTGTAAGCTCAAAAATAGGAATCAAGAAAAATGGACGGACTTTTTCGTTTTTGATGGATTAATGGTTACAATATTCGGTATTTTGTTTGTTTTTTTATCAATTACTAATTTATTTTTTATATAAACTTCCAAGCTTCGCACCGCGATTGATGTTAATTTTTCCATTTTTGTATTAAAATAATAAAAATTATTTTTTATTTTTTCACCTTTTGCTGCAAAGCGTCGATCTTCCTGTTCATTTCCAGTAGCATCGCCTTGAGCTGTTCCAATATAGCAGGCTGTGAAAAAAACATTTCAAATTTTCAAGATTTCATGAGCAAAAAAAAAGACAAAATTGGTGACAAGACACAACCCAACAACCTGTTGGACCAATTCGTAGTTGCAATTCGCACCATTCGCCGCCGTTGCTGGTACTGCTCCATTTTGTGCTGATGAGACAGAGCCCATCTGCTGCAGAGGGTGCAGAAATTCGGCATTGGCAACAAAGCTAAAAAAATAATCAGACTTTAAAAATTTAAATTTTTTTATAAATTTACATATTTTGTTGAATTTTGTTCTTAAAAAATATAATAATACAGTCATTGGAGTATTGGACTGAATCTCGCCTTTATCGTACCCCGTATACAATGTGTAAAGAAAATCTTATTAGCATAAAACATCGGGAACTATTTTTAAAACTTTGCTAGCAAAAATCTTAAACAAACATATGATGATTTTGTGAAAGAAAATTTTTCTTTTGCAGAGAAAAATTCCGAAAATTTTCGACCTTATAGAAACTTATTGAAAATGATTATTGGTACAATTTTTATTGGCAAAATTGTCAGTTCTTAATGTATAGTATTAACAACAATTTTCTCATGAACTAGCGGTTCAAACGGGATTCTTGATAAAATTCATCATTTCTGAGAAAAAAACTGGATTTTTTGTATTAACTATAATACGACCTTATTTGAGATTTTGCTCTTTTTTGATATATAAATTAGTAAAGATAAAAATTATTTTGATGTGCTACAAATTGGTGTGATTTTCTTAAACTCTGAATAAAATTTTGTAAAAATTACGAATTTTTGTCGCCAGAGTTCTGCCGTTGAAGGAGATCCGCATCATGCGACTTCTTGGGAGGAGGACCATCATCATCAGTCATTGTAAGGTTCAGCGGTTCCGGCGATGGCATTTCCCTGAAAATATTGGCAATTTCGAAACTGTATTGCCCCTTCAAATTATTATTTTTTTTGAGATTGGAAAAATTTTTGAGCCTGACACCCTTGGCTCATTCGCAATTCTCATGGCCAAATCACTGACCTTTCGGCTACCTATCTGAATATCGAATGATCTGAATATCGAAACAGCCATAACTTTTTTGTAAGACTTGTTAGACCAAAAGTATAAAAAGCAAATATAGGTATGCAGAATTTTATGCTCTATCTTTATGCTTATTTGGTTTTTTGGATTTCCCGGAAAATTTTTGAAATTTTTCGAAATTTTCGAAAAAATGCGAAAAATCGGGTTTTTTCGAAAAATTTCAAAAATTTTTGC
>LDKF01001191.1:6342-22726 GCA_001026735.1 Rotylenchulus reniformis
AATTCCTTTAATTTTCGGGCCAAAAAATATTTTCCGATGCATATTTCTTTTCTTAATAGCCCTTCAATTGATCGATCTTTTTGAAAAATACAGCCTTCGTCGCGATCGATTGAACATTCTCTCCATTGTTTCGTTTTTTTTGTAAAGGGATGGTGTGATTGATCCGTTTAAATTTTCACTCCATTTTTCATAGACACCTTGCTCACTAAATCAACCCCCAATTTGTCTCATCAATTTCCTTCCTTCTTATCGGACTTTACTATAACCCACCCATACATTCTATCGATAAAATTAACAGACACTTGCGATTTTTTATTTTCTCATTTTCTTGATCATAATCATAACATATTAGTTACTCCTCAGAGCCAAAATTCTGATTTCGATATGCATGCAAGGAACTTACCAAAAAAATTCCTTAAAAATTACGGCTCTGGTAAGCCCTTTTATTTTCGTCAACAAAATTATTCCACAAAGTCCATAACACTGGATTGGATGGATTGGATATGACTATAAGAATGTCATAACCCCACGATGTCATCATGAGAGATTATGAGAGATTGTGCAACTTGAAAAAATGTTTTCAGCCTGTGCAAAACGATCCTGTCAGCCTCTCTCACTCCTCTTCCATGACTCATTCTCCACTAAAGATTAATTCTATAGATAAAACCTCAATTTGCAATCATTTCTTCACATTCACACCATCCCATCATCCCACACAAATTTCCTTAGGAAATTGATCAAATTTCTATAAATTGAAAATTTTGCGAAAAATCAATCAAACACCAAATACTTGATTTTTTACTTATAATTACGATTTTTCACTATCAAATTCAGACGCCTAGGCTCGCTATAATAAATATTTTTCTCAAGTCCCATCCCTTCGGTTCGCTCGAGTTCGTTGCCCTCCACAAGTGTTGCGATGGATCCGCCACTGTCCCACCGTCCGAAAATTAGCGGGCCCTCAACAGATGAGCACAACCCAGCACCGATAACCAGGGATTCCCCAACTCCCCCATCCGCTGCTGTCCTTTACGATTTGGAGTCGCAAAGAGTGATCGCGGCAACGCCGTCGGCGGACGAGATGAACGGCGGCAATCCGAGGAGGCGAATCCCGTACCCGGAGGTGTTGGCCAACTTCGCCATCATCTTCGTCATCGGTGGGTATTCAACAGTTTTTCCCTATATTTTCATTTTTACGGGTTTTTTTTTTGTTTCAGGATTTATTACAGTGGAATTGCTCGGCTGGATTGGGCCATACCGACGTGGTTTCTTCTGCGATGACGACACCATTCGACTTCCCTACAAATCGATCCAAACCGTCCCGGTCTGGATGCTGTTGGTATACGGTTTGGGATTGCCCGCCGTTGTTGTAAGTAAACAATTCGCGGATTTTTTTTATTTCTTTTATAATTTTTATTTAATTTCAGTTATCTCTGGGAGAATTGGCCCGCATGATGAGTCCAAAAACGGCGGATGAACGGTTGAGCGAGCTAGAACATGGACAACAACCACCAATGCGGGTCCTAGTGCGTTTCGTCTACTTCTACGGTGAATATTTTAAAAAAGGTTGATTGATTGAAAAGTAATTTTTATCAAAATTCCTAATATATAAAAGTAACCAACACATATCCTTTACTCGGATCACTAATTCCTTTTCTATTTCCTAGGCCACTACCTGATCGCTTTCGCCGCCACCAACATTTTCACCGCGATCGCCAAGTACCCGGTGGGCCGACTGCGTCCCCACTTCATCGACCTGTGCAAGCCGACCATTGACGGTTCCACCTTCGAAGCCTTTTGCAATTTCACCCAGAATTGGCACACTTACATCGACATCGATCAGTACAGCTGTGAGGCTGTGTCCCAAGATCTGATCCAAGAGGCCCGGCTCAGCTTCTTCAGTGGCCATTCCAGCACCGCCATGTGCGCCTCTGTCTTCGTGGCAGTAAGTTTAATGGAGAAAGAGAGATTACCTATCTAAATAAAACATTATCCAACACAATCTTTTTTAACTCTTGGGAAAAATTTTTAGTTTTTTATTCAAAAGATTCGGTTAGAGTCGAAATTTTTCCAAAAAAATATTTATTCTCTATCTCTATAGATCTACTTGCACGCTCGCCAGGCTCCTCTGATGCGCATTCGTCTGGTTGTGCTGGTCCCTTTGTTGCAAATTTTTGTTCTGTCCATGGGTATGCTGATCGCCTACTCGCGGGTCCAGGACCACATGCATCACTCCACCGACGTGCTCATAGGGATGACCACGGGATCTTCAATCGCGGCCTTCACGGTGTTTTTTACTCGCTAATAAGTATACACTAGGAAATATTTGGAACTTAAAAATCCCTCAAAATTGGTCTTTTAACCTCGCCGATTAATCACTGATTTTGCAGGCAATGCACATTGCCGGATTGGACATTTCGGCAAAGAATCGGGGCCGTTTTCTGCTGGTGCCGATGCGGGACTCATCAGCGGAGACTGGAGCGAAGACATCGGAAACCACAACGATGACGGCGGAGAGTATGAACGGTGTCGGTGGAGGAGGGGTGGGGATGGGGACCGCTCGTTGAGGAAAGCGATGAAGAAGAACGGATAGTGCAATTTTTGATGAATGGCAAATGCGGGTCATTTTGGAGGGGCAATATCAGCAAATTTTTTGGATGGTTCATCGGAAATTTTGTAGCAAGTTCTTGATTTTTCTACTTTGTCCATCCCATTGATCTGTTTTTTCACCACATTGCTTTACAATTATAATTTTCGTAATTTTTCCAGATATAAACATCCTAACCCTCCGGATTCCGGAGGTCTCTCCTCCCTAAATTGCCTTATTGTTCTTCTCCTTGTTAGTTTCGCCGGAGGGCAAAGTTCGGGTCCGGTAAGGCGAAGAGTTTTGCCGGCGGATGTTTTGCATGGCAAACACGTCTTGTGGTATTTTGGCCCCCAGGGACCAATTCCTCGGGACTTGGCCACAACTTTTTTTCAACTTCCTTTGGGCCAAATCCATTCATTTTTCCAATTTCCCTAACCGAACACGCTGGATTGTCCCCCAAGGGAATTGACGCGATTCCTCAATTTCCCCCTCATCTAGCAAGAATTGAGTTCGTTCGTCCTTAATTTTCCTGGGCAAACCCTTTTTTGGTCAAAAACTTTTCCCTTTTTATCCATATTTCATATAAAAAAATTCAGTTTACTTTGTCTTTGGCTTAATCTCTTTCCTCTCTTTCTCTTTCTCTCCCCCCCCGCTTAATCTCTCTCTCTCTCCTGTTGCTAATCCCCATGTTCCATCCAACTGATGAGGGGATTTCGGCCAATCATCCCCAAACTTCTTTCCTCACCATTTTTTGTATCTTTCCCCTCTACAAAATCCCCCGCATTTCCGTTTTTGCTAATGGAACCGGAAAAAGGGAGATTTGGCCACAATTTCTCCCATTTGGCCGCCATTTATCCCTTCAAATTGGCCAAGTTTCAAACAAAAATTGGCCAATTCTCTTCTATTCAAAGGGTCTTTTCTCTTCTTGGCCAATCAGTCCCTCCATTCTTCGTCTTCTTCATCTTCTTCCTTTTCCTGGTACCATGGAACCCAAATTTTCGCACTTTCCTGGGCCATGAGATGGCACAATTTCTATAGAGAAGAAAAGGGACTTGATTGGACCCGAAAAGTCCCAAAATAGTCCAATTAGGATCCAAATCGGGAGTCAGGGGACCCAGCAGGAATGATGTTAAACAATGTCGGAGTGGCCGATTTCGATGCCATCGTAATCGTACTTGGCTTCACCCTCTCTATATAATTTTTCGTTTTACCAACATTTAAATTTTATTTTTTTGACTTTGAAAAATGATTTATGGTTTCTTACGATAAAATTTCCATTGTTTAATTCTCAAATGTCCTTTTTGGTTTTTGATCTAACTCCTGATTTAGTCNCCCCCCCCCCCCCAATAGACCACAAAAATCATGGCCAAAACACGCAAAAATCGCCGGAAGGCATAAAATTTTGGCCAATTCCCCTTAGGGAATTTTGACGGGAGCGGATATGACGCAGAAAAGTAGAAAAATATTGAGAGGGAAACATAAGAGATAGAGAGATAAAGCATAGTGAGATGGCAAAGATTAAGCCGAAGCAGAGAGAGATAAAGCCAAAGAGAGAAAGAGATAAAGCATAAGTGAGAGGGCAGAGATTAAGCCGAAGCAGAGAGAGATAAAGCCAAAGAGAGAAAGGACAACTGAGAGGGCAGAGATTAAGCAACAAACCATTTGAACATGGAGATTAAGCTCAAGAAACTTAGACCCAAAAAGACATGAAGAGAGAGATTAAGCCGAATGAGAGAGACAGGGGAGAGGGAGGTTGAGAGGGAGAGAGAGATAGAGAGAGAGAGTAAGCTGATTGAGCAAAAGGGCTAACGATTATGGGTCAGACTAGTGTGCCATTTGCGTCGGAATATCGAGTCTCCAGCGATCTGACTAATCCTGGAATCGAAGTTATTAGAAAGATGGTGGAATTTTACAAAGGAAACTCGGACTTTTTATTTTCCAACCCCTCGGAATTTCGCCCTTAAAAATTTTGGTGATGGAATTTTTGAATTTTCCCTCCAAATCTGTGCCTGTTCCCACTTCCCTTCCACTCATCATTAGTCTCCATTATAATGATTACGCTTCCTCCGGCGAATGAGGATGAAGATGAAGATTCCGCCGGAAGCACTTGCGGATGATTAATGACGCGGAGGAAGTTGCAATGAAACGAGGGTGGGAGAGGAAGAGTGAGATGGAAAGTGGGGGTGGATGATTGATTCCCTCGGGGGCTGATCAGCACAAGTGATCAGAAGAGGGGGTGGACAATGGGCGGCTGATCGACGGAAGGAGGAAAGGAAGAAGGTGTGGAGAGAGAGAGAGAAATATAGAGCAGAGAGTGTGGTAAACCGAGAGATAGGGAAAGAGAGAGAGATAAAGCCACCGGAAAGAGAGCTAGGACAAAGTGATAAATCCAGACTAGAAGATAGAGAGGAAGAGAGAGATAAAGGCAGCTGAGGAGACAGATTAATCCAGAGATACAGATTAAGCCACTAGGCCCTATCAGAGCGCCATGTCCCTCCCCATTATGGGCTTAGCTCCCCACCCGACAATGGCATTTTGGCCAATTATTTCAAACCAAACTTCCTGCTGCTGGACGAGAGATAAGCAAACAAAGCACACACACCACACACCCTGCCAAGCAAGATCCATTCACCCTCTTCCCCCTACATCACATATGATGATGACGAGTGACGACGACGATGATGGTCCCATGGGACAATCTCTTTGAAGTGTAAGAAAAACTTCCTGGTCCTATGTGAAGCCATTTAGCACATTCAACTAATCTTCCATTTTCACCCTCCCACCCTGATCATCCTCCTCCTCCTCATTCCAAACAAATTGTTCCTTCCCTTCTTCCCTTTCCTCTTCTTCTTTTCCCAATTTCCTTCCTCTTCCTCTTCCACATTGTCGTTCTCCCTTCTATCCCTTCTGTTTTTGTCGGGATTCTCGACATCCCTTCAATCCCTTCCTCATCCCCTCGTGGAAGTGTTTGATTCAATCAACAACTTCAACTTCCTTATGGGATGATGAAGATGTTCCTCCTCTCCGAGAGTCTCGTCACTTTTTTCGCTGTTTTTTATTTGTCGGGATTCTCAACATGGATGGCGGGGCCCTGAGGCAATTTTTGCCGAATTTTTGCTAATCCAATTTGTCATTGCCAAAATTCCCCCAGAGGGGACGAATAATAATGGATGGATGGATGGATGATCCCCCGGGGCCCAATTAAGCAAAATAACACTTTTGGAGGGCCAAACACCCCATATGCTAATGGCCATATTTATGATGGATGGCCAAAACAAAAACACAAAAATGGGGCATTTTGGCCAATTTGGTACCTCAAAAATTGTTCGTGCCAAGCGGCGATGAGACATTTAAACGGGTTGCGTGACATTTTGTGACATTTGGCCATTTTATGGCCAAAAGACGTAAGAATCGTTGGTTTGGTCTTTGGACACGATAAACTGAAAACAAAACCAAAATATATGCAAAAAATGCTTTTTACGACGGTACCGACCGAATTAGGTATGAAAAAATGGTCTAATTTTTAAGAAAATCTGAATTTTATGGGTTTGTGAAGAAGTGAAACCACCGAAAAATTCCTGAAAATCTGAAAAACGAAAATATTGTTTTTTTAGCTTGCGAAAATCCAATAAATTGGACAGATGAAAAATCACATCACTCTTCTCTGGCGGGCCAACAAATCCAATTCTGCCCTCCGATGCACTTTCGCCCAATTCAATTTTTGGCCTTCCTTCTCCGCCGGGCGAATGTTTTTCTTGGGAAATTTGTGGGTTTTTTGCCATCAAAATCTCCGGAGGCAAAACGGACAAAATCCGGCCAAAATATTTAAAAAGGGCGTTTTTGGCCATAAAATTTAAACATCTCATTTTTGCTAAAGACTAAAATGCAACACCCTGGGCCAAAAATTTATTTATAAAGAGGAATTCTAAGGCTCATAGGCCGATGATTGGGTCCAATGGCCAGAAAAGACGTAGTTTGAACCAAAAAACTTTGAGAAAGCCATACAAAATCTCCCGGTCCAAATCCATAAAAATCTGCCAGAACAATAATCTGAAAATAGGGTATTATTGGGCCAAAAACAAATCCGAAATAGGCATTTTTAGATTAGCAAGTCTTCAATCCTCATTTCAGAGATTGTATTACCAATTTTGTTGGTGTCCATAAAATCCCCAAATAGGCTCTTTGGTTAATAATTAATTTTACACTTTTGATTGGACCACACAAAATCACATTAATTGCACCTGCAGAGTCTGTGGCCCCCTTATGGTTTTATGGCCTAAAACACTTTTGGTCCCTTGGGACATTTGGCCATAAATGGCCCATTTTCGAAAGACAAAAAGAAACGACAAAAATGGAGTGTTCGGATCCAGAGAGTTTGGAGTCCCAAGGGTGTGATGGGATGGAGAAAAAAAAGGCAAAACAGAGCAGAGTCATTCAGGCTAAACAGAGTCATTCATCTCCGAAAGACTCAACTTTCACCCGCCCAAAATCCCATTCATGTTTGAACAACTTTTGGGCCCATCCAAAAGTTCCATGCATATTTTGTTGGCCATAGCTTTTGGGTATTTGGCATTTTGTCCATGCCTATCTTGACCCACATGGCCCTTTGCTCTGATCAGTGATCACTTTCGGAAGATCCCTAAGGTAGAAATTCTTTGCCAAATTTTTCTTCGAAATTAGGGATATTCCCGATTATTTTGAGGACCTTCCAAGTTGATCTGTGAAGGCTTCCTCCCTTGATCCTGATCCATCAATCATCCGTTACCCTTGATCTCCGCTGTTAATAAATATATTTTTTTTCACCTGGTAAACATCATCAACCTCGCCGGTCTTTAAATTTTACTTCCTCTTCATCCCATCCATGTCTATCCTCCCTCCTCTTCTTCATCCGGAAGATGTTCAACATACATCCCTTTCTTCCCTTCCGGATCCGGAAGTCCCTCTTCCCCTCCTCCGGACATGGCCGATCATCTGCCAGAGATGATCAGCCTTCTTCCTCCCTCTCATCAACCCCAATCCCATAAATCATCCGCCGATCTCTTCTTCCAGCTGATGAAGCAATCCCCCGCCGACCTTTGCTCTCTTTGCAAAAAATCCCCCGAAGGGAGATTCTTTGCTGGGACAGCCGCTTCTTCCTCAATGCTTCTCCTCCCCCGCCCACCCTCACCTTCCCCGATCGGCGTAAGGATGTTCTGCAATCCTCATCAGCATCATCCGGGGGACAAATGTCACTATCATTCCCCTCTCCCCCAATCTCATCAATCCATCCATCTTCCTTCCGATCAGCCGAAATTCCACGAAATGTGAATGGAATTGAACTTCGAATGGCGAAGGGGGAGGGTGATGGATCTTGGATCGGGCCAATAAATTGCGAACTGTACTCTTAGAGGAAATTTGAATTTCCACTGGACCTTCGGGGGTTTTCGCGAGTTTTGCCGCATTTTCATTAACTTTCCCAGGGAGAAGAGGCTCCTTCAGAACAGAGTCAGATGGTTCTCACAATTTTGAGAGGAAAAAACCCTCAATGATATCAATGGAAAATGGTCAAAATTGAGCTCTTCCGGGGCCTTCTGAGCGGAAAAGGCCAATTTGGCCACGTTTTGAGGGATTAAGGGACTGTGATTATACGGGTATATCCATCCTGGGAATCCCCACGAAAGGTCCAAAGTCCCGCTTCATCAATCGGGGATTTCGCTTTAATAAGCAGAATAGATACAGTAGGTATTGTATGTATGTGTTTGGTACAAAATAGCATCATAGGACGGGGGACCATCATCCGTCATCCGCCTCTGGCGCACGAATGACTCTTTACCCCTTACGCTCGTGGCAAAATGTACAAAACTCTGTCATCATGTTACTCATCGGGAAGGACCCTGAGGGCCCCTCTTACACCTTTGTTTGTTGAACCGGGAAATCCCCGAAATCGAGCTTAAATTTGGCCGACCCTAATGATTTAGAGGTTAAGTCTTATATACCCTCAAAAAACTCGACCTTACGACCAACTCTCTGCCTATATCTGTTATAGTGAGGTTTTAGAAAATTGTCAAACTTTCTAGGGCTCTGAAAATGGCGAAAACTCGACCCTAGATTCTCCTTTGTACTAAATATTTTGCAAACTCGGACCATGGGCCCAACCCCTCTCTGGCTCTCTACTACAAAATTTGTACTACAAAATTCCGTCATTAAACCCCTCAACCATGTGGGGCTTCTTCCCCACTAATCCCGGCCACAAATCGCGTCCTTGGCCAATAATCATCTCCTCTCATCTCCTCTCCCCTCATCCGTCCCTAATCCTTCTCCTCCTCACAGAGAAATGAAGATGATGATAATGTCAGCCGCCGCCGCCCCGGGGGGCGGAGTCCGTCGGGATGCGTCCGCGTCGCCCCGAAGTGCTCGCCACCTGGCCGCTTCGCCGTCCCTGCCCATCGGCGGCGGATCCATACGCATTCGGCGAGCGCGGAACACGCAACAGAATCAGCAGGATCCGGCAGCGGCAACAACAGCGTCATCCGCCAGCGGCCCCCCGACACCTCCGACAAAGTGAGACATTGTCAAGGGCGATTTCCGCTTCGGACAGACAAAAAACACATAAAATTGTTCCTTAAGACAGAGCAGAGATAGAGTGCCAAAAAATGGAGAAAACAGGAAATGAAAACACCTCGGGGGTTAGAATTGAAAATCCGGAGAAAATTTTTGTTTTCCAGCAGCAGAAGGGATAGAAATCGAGCTGTTCGAGTGGCTACATAATAAGTAAGCGATGAACCTCGGAGGAAATTTATTCCTATTCTCTTTTAAGCAATGACTCACTAGAAGAAAATCTATGTGAAAAATTTGTGCGATGACCCAAATTATGTAGTGGCCTAAACTGGAGAAGTTCAAGAGTATAGTGTATGAACATATAAAATCTCCAGAAATGGCGAACGAACTATCCCAATTTTGTTTCCGGAAGCCCGAAATGGGGAGTGGGGTTCTTCCGTGACCCTCTGTTTCCTCCAATTTGTGCAAGAAAAGCCAAAATCATCCGAATTTTTTTTTCTATGAAAAAAGTCCAAAGTCCAAGTCAGCAAAATGCCACACATCCGCCGGATGGCTTTTCCGGATCTTCGGGAGCCCAACCGGCGGATATCCGGATCCGGGACAACTACTACTTTGGGCGCCTCCCCCGCTGTTCTTCAGCCGGATGGCATTTTCCGGATTTCCACCATTTGGATGCCATTTTCTGTTTATATAATTCGTCCAAATTTGTCCCCATTCACCAGTTGCGCCTCCCGGTCGCCCTCTCTGCTCGCCGCGTCGTCACCCTCGCGACTGCGGCGACACAACTCCAGTCGAGCGACCCTTGGAATTGGCACCCAACAGTCGCCCCTCCTCCAACTGCTCGCTCCGCCGGCGACTGCTGAAGCGAACAGTCGCCGCAAGTCGCGCGCGGGCTCGCTGGCCGCAATGTCCACGCGCAAGCTGTCGCTGTTCAACCGGTGGAAGAACCAGGCGGTGCTGGACACCGCGCTGGAGGGCATCAACGAGGAGGAGATGGTGGAGTACAAGGAGGCATTCCGGCTGTTCGACAAGGTACACAAACTTGCTGATCAGATCAGATTAGATCAGGGGGGGGAGATGATTGATCCGTAATGCCGAAGGGCAATGTATCCGAATTTATACCCTTAAAAAAGGATAAAAAGAGAGGATCTAATTCATATATTAAGGACACAAATTCAGATTCGAGGGCCAAAATGTGGGTCGGTAGTTTTGTAAACTGCGGGTTAAAACGACCCAATGGGCGGGGGTAAAAGATCCAAGAAATGACCGCTGGAATTAGTGCGTCCGTAGTTCAGTGGAAGAGCTGCCCACGGAAAGGGTGAAGGTCACAGGTTCAATTCCTGTCGGGCGCCCAACTTTTTCCATGTCATTTGCTGTTTTAAGCCCCCCTTCCCCAATTTCGAACCCATAGGATTGAAGAGGAATTTTTTTTGATTTTTGAAGTTCTAACCACCAAAACGGTTTCATGAAGGGATGTGCTGACTTTTGGCCCAGACCCCAGAGTGCCCAACTTATCATGAAACATGGCATTTGCCATGAAAATGGAGATTAGCACGATTTTGGTCTTTATCCTGTTTTTGGTTTTGATTGGTCCTCGGCCACTTGGTTTTGGCCATTTTTAGCATTTGGTCAATCTTTTCGCTCCTTCACAGGATGGCAACGGATCCATCTCGTGCAAGGAGCTCGGAGTTGCGATGCGCTCGTTGGGCCAAAATCCGACGGAGCAGGAGTTGCTGGACATGGTCAACGAGGTGAGTGATTGAGGGACAAGGGCGAGCAGTACCTGGAGAACAACCCCCGAACATCACAGGTGGACATCGACGGCAGTGGCACCATTGACTTTGCCGAGTTCTGCCAGATGATGAAGCGCATGAACAAGGTGGGAATGGGAATCGGCCAAAGCTGTTCGAATCCCTGGAATTTGTTCGGGGTTGCCGGCAACTCAGGGTTTAGGGTTTTTCAGGGTTTGAATTAGTTGCCTGACAACTTTACGAAGACTGGTCCATTATAAGGGTCCAAGATTGCCCGGCAATTTTCGGGCCTAAGAATTGTTGTGGCTCAAAACCTTTCAGGGGTTCGAAATCGAATTTGGACTCTGAGTGGTCCTGCAAATTTCGGGGGACAAACAAATAATTTTGGAACAATTTTTTCCTGAACATTTGGCTATTTCACCAATTTTCATGCCCCCCCCCCAAACAGGAGAATGACAGCGAAATGATTCGGGAGGCGTTTCGGGTGTTCGACCGGGACGGCAACGGGTACATCACAGCAGAAGAGTTCCGCTACTTTATGACCCGTAAGTGCATTGGCATGACACCAGAAATGCCATTTTGGCAATGTCAGACATGGGCGAGCAGTTCAGCGACCAGGAGGTGGACGAGATCATCAACGAGGTGGACATCGACGGAGATGGACAGGTGAGGTATTTCATGTTTTTCGGACATAAAAATGAAAATCGGGAATTATTTTAAAACTCGAATTTATGGTTTGAATAAAAAATTTGTTTGGCCAAAATATTTCAATTCTGTTGTTGTGCCAAAATAATCAAATTTGCCCTTTTTTTGCGGAAATAGATTGACTACGAGGAATTTGTGAAAATGATGGCCGCTTGACGAGGCCATGCAAATCTTCCTTCCTTCCGCCTCCGATACTCGTCATCATTCCGACCTCCATTCAAAACATTTTTTCCATTTTTATTAATGTATTTTTTTGGAAATTATAGTCAAACCTTTATCTCATATATTTTATATATTGTATTGTATTTTGTATAATACAAAAAATGAATAAAATTATAATAACAAAAACGATTATGCCTTTGAACTTGTGTTTCTATTTATTTTAAGGGTCATTAAAAAATATTTTCGGCATCAAAGACCCTTAAAATAAATAAAATCACCTTAATTTCTCCATTGGATGCAAAAAATCCAAAAATCGCAATTTGGAGGTGAGAGAAAAGGGGTGAGAAAGAGAAAATACACTTTTGCGATCGATCTGGATCAATTTCCAAAAAATTAAATTGGCAATACAAGGGTGGAAGATTGCCGGGCACAAAAGGCCATCTTGGCCATCCTTCCCATCCATTTGAGGCCATTCTCGCCGCCCGGCACATAGGACAACAGGAACCTGCAGAGAATGACCAATTATTTTGGATTCAAAAATATTAAAAAAGCATTTTTTTAAATAAAAAAATTATTAATAAAAATTACGAACCAAACAAGTGCAAAGGCCTGGAAGGTGGAAGTGATAATGGTGAGTAGGGAGCTATGGAGCCAGAGGGAAGTGTATAGGGTGGCGAGCACACTCAGCAGATACACGGCAGTGACCACACGACGCGGCTCAGAAAACAAAAATTTGCAGTAGGGGAGAGGACCCCAGAGGAAGCCGAAGCTGGAAAAAATAGGGAGGTAAAGATAAAAAAGGAAGTTGGTGAAAAATAAGAGGAGGGACGTAACTAGAGGGGGGGGGGGGCAACNTAAATCGTCGTTATAGTCATTACACTAGTAATGTTTTTTCGGTGCTAGGACGTTAAAAAAAAAACCGCCACGGGGGGCGTTAAAAAAAACCGCCACGAGCTATAGTCTGTACGAAAACTTTTTTGTTAGACGTTAGACAAAAAGTATAAAAGGCAAAAATGTGCAGAATTTTATGCTGATTCGAATGGTATTTTTATTTTTTCGAAATTCGGTCAAAAAGTTCGAAATCTCCCCTAAAAACCGTATTTTTCGGTATTTCGGGAAAATTTCGAATTTTTTGTTAGAATTTCGTAAAATTTTTTATACCATTCGAATCAGCATAAAATTCTGAACATTTTTGCCTTTTATACTTTTTGTCTAACAAGTTAGCAAAAAAGTTTTCGTACAGACTATAGCTCGTGGCGGTTTTTTTTTAACGCCCCTCGTGGCGGTTTTTTTTTAACGTCCTAGCACCTGTTTTTTCTACCCAAAAGTTAGCGGTCGTGCTACAGTACCAATGAGCACTCATTTTCTTTTTCACGAGCACTCTTTTCGTTTTCTTCAACATTTTTTCATGAGCATTCTCTCATTTCAACTAACACTTTTCACTTCAGAGGTTTTTGTAATTTCCCTCTGCAGGGTGGAAAAAACATTACTACTGTACTAGGGTTGTAGGGATTCCCGCGGGGACGGGTCACCGCGGGGACAAGAATTTTTTTCAATCAATGAAAATTCATTTTAAATCAATTAAAAACTTTAAAATTATTTTTAAGACAATTTTGAAATTTTTCTAGAAATCCGAGAACTATGAAAAAAAATTTCGAGTTCTTCTTTGGTCTATAAAAATTTTCAATTAGAAATTTTTTTCAAAGATCGGAGGCCTATAATAATGTTGGATTTTTTTTCAAAAATCTCAAGGATTAATTTTTTTTATTGTTTTTTTATTTTTATAAAGTGTTATTATGCATTTGATCACGAATAAATTGTTAAGGACGGCTAAAAATTATTAAGGACGGTTAAAGGTTTTAAGGACGGTTAAAAATTATTAAGGACGGCTAAAAGTTTTAAGGACGGTTAAAAGTTTTAAGGACGGCTAAAAAATTTAAGGACGGTTAAAATATTTAAGGACGGCTAAACTGCAATTGAGCCGGAAATTGATCCAAAATTTCCAAATTTTCTCCGCCAGCCCCGGATACCTCAAAATAGATGAAATTTCTCCGAAAAACTTGTTTTAAGCAAAAATTGACCAAATTTCTTAAGAAATGAGCCTAAAGTTCAATTTTTCCCCGTCGCAGGAGGAAAAATTATGAGAAAATTGGTGCTCCAGCCCCCTATCCCGAAATGTTGGTTACATCCAGAAAAATGGTATAAAAATTAATTTAAAAATTGAAATTTGGCTTAAAATTTAAAGAACGAAAAATCTTCATCATAAAGCAAAAATAAATTTAATTGTAAGCAAAGGAATAAAATTCACAAATAAATTCTCGGCAAATCTCGAATGAAAATTCGGAGGAAAAATTTAGGCGAAAAGTGGGGATATAATAAAAAAAGGTCTAACCTGACAATGAAGAACACCGATCCAAGCGTGTTCAGGGCAGCGAACTTCCTCGTCTGCAGGACCAGTATTGGAATCAACAGCATGGCCTGAAGGGTAAAAAAAGTTAAGGATTATTAAGCCTTAATTTTTAAAAACTAACTGTTGTGAAGCAAAACCCAGCAGCAAATATGCACAGGAAAAAGGCGGCAATGCGTTGGAAACGCGTCAAACCGCATGGATTCGAGTCGGGCGTCACTGCAGCGGTGGCGGACGTCGTCGAGGAAGAGAAGCTCATCCAGCTGTATTTTCTGAAAAATAATTTTTAAATTAATTAATTATAATTAATTTAAAATTAATTATCATATCAGGGAATATGAACATGGAAGGTCTGCAAATGAAAAAATAAAGGTATTAATTTATTTTGAATGATTGAGAATAATTTTAAAAAATCTAAAGGGTGCATTTTCGAGGCAGAAACCCCCTTTTTTAAGCGGAAAAAGAAGTATAAAAAGGAGCCGTGTATTTGAATCAGGTTGCAACCAGGGTGGAAGTGCCCCCAGGGCCGTAANGATGGAGAAAAAAAAGGCAAAACAGAGCAGAGTCATTCAGGCTAAACAGAGTCATTCATCTCCGAAAGACTCAACTTTCACCCGCCCAAAATCCCATTCATGTTTGAACAACTTTTGGGCCCATCCAAAAGTTCCATGCATATTTTGTTGGCCATAGCTTTTGGGTATTTGGCATTTTGTCCATGCCTATCTTGACCCACATGGCCCTTTGTTCTGATCAGTGATCACTTTCGGAAGATCCCTAAGGTAGAAATTCTTTGCCAAATTTTTCTTCGAAATTAGGGATATTCCCGATTATTTTGAGGACCTTCCAAGTTGATCTGTGAAGGCTTCCTCCCGTGATCCTGATCCATCAATCATCCGTTACCCTTGATCTCCGTTGTTAATAAATATGTTTTTCACCTGGTAAACATCATCAATTTCCCCGGTCTTAAATTTTACTTCCTCTTCATCCCTACCATGTTCCTTCCTCCCTCTTCTTCTTCTTCATCCGGAAGATGTTCACTTCTCTTCCGGAAGTCTCTCTTTATCTCCTCCGGACATGGCCGATCATCCGCCAGAGATGATCAGCCCCCTTTCCCCTCTCAACCCGATTCCCATAAATCATCCGCTGATCTCTTCTTCCAGCTGATGAAGCAATCCGCCGCCGACCTTTGCTCTCTTTGCAAAAAATCCCCCGAAGGGACAGCCGCTTCTTCCTCAATGCTTCTCCTCCCTCGCCCACCCTCACCTTCCCCGATCGGCGTAAGGATGTTCTGCAATTCCCTCAATCAGGGACAAATGTCCCCATCATCCTCCCCTCCTCTAATCCAATCCATCCATCTTCCTTCCGCCGATCAGCCAAAATTCCACGAAATGTGAATGGAATTGAATTTCGAATGATGGAGAGGAAAGAAGTGATGGATCTGGCCAATAAATTGTGCACTGTACTTTAGAGGAAATTTGATTTTCCAGGGGGCCTTCGAGGGTTTCAAAAATTTTGCCGCCTTTTCATGGATTTTTATGAGGAAAAAACCCTCAATGATATCAATGGAAAATGGTCAAAATTGGGCTCTTCCGGGGCCTTCTGGGCGGAAAAGGCCAATTTGGCCACGTTTTGAGGGAATAAGGGACTGTGTCCTGGGAATCCCCACAAAAGGGACATCCATCCTGGGAATCCCCACAAAAGGTCCAAAGTCCCGCTTCATCAATCGGGGATTTCGCTTTAATAAGCAGAATTATTGTATGTGTTTGGTACAAAATAGCATCATAGGACGGGAGACCATCGTCCGTCATCCGCCTCTGGCGCACGAATGACTCTTTATCTTTATCCCTTACGCTCGGCTCGTGGCAAAATGTACAAAACTCTGTCATCATGTTACTCATAGGGAAGGACCCTGAGGGCCCCTCTTACACCTTTGTTTGTTGAACCGGGAAATCCCCGAAATCGAGCTTAAATTTGGCCTACCCTAATGATTTAGAGGTTAAGTCTTATATACCCTCAAAAAACTCGATCTTACGACCAACTCTCTGCCTATATCTGTTATAGTGAGGTTTTAGAAAATTGCCAAACTTTCTAGGGCTCTGAAAATGGCGAAAACTCGACCCTAGATTCTCCTTTGTACTAAATATTTTGCAAACTCGGACCATGGGCCCAACCCCTCTCTGGCTCTCTACTACAAAATTCCATCATTAAACCCCTCAACCATGTGGGGCTTCTTCG
>LDKF01001191.1:31861-42136 GCA_001026735.1 Rotylenchulus reniformis
TGATTTTCGAGGGTTTTCCCAAGGGAGGGAGGCTTTCTTGGGGCGTTTCGGGATCCCAAACAGACCATTCCATACAAAATTATCTGTTCAGAAGGGCGAAAAAAGTGATTCATCGGCAAAGTGAGGGTGGAGGGAGGGTAACCAGGTAACTGACTGATATCGCCGAGGGGCACAGACAAAGATGGCATTTTCCGCGAATGCCCCGGGCAACGGCAGTGCCTTCTTGGTCACCCTCACCCTCGCCCGGACACTTTGGGCATCCACCCTCACTTTCCCACAATTTGCGTGATAAAATTAGGAAGTAATAAGCTAATAAGCAAGTAGAAGACAAAGACAAAGACGAAATGTGATAAAACAAATAAACAAAAATGAGAGAAAGACAAAAGAAAGACAAAGTTCATTAAAGCCGCGCAGGGAAGGAGGACAAAGACAAAGCGCAGCAGACAGGAATTGTACTGCAAAGTAGAGTAGTCCACGACCGGTTTAAAACCGGTACCCCCGGTTTTCGGTTAGGCCGGTTTTGGGACCCCCGGTTTTCGGTTAGGCCGGTTTTGGCCCTACCCCCGGTTAACCGCCCGGTTAACGGTTTTGTACAATTTTACCAAAAATCCAATAAAAAATTAAAAAATTTGCCAAAAAACGATAAAAATTCAGAAATTTGACAAAAATCAATAATACAAAATTATATTTTGTATTTAATAACTCCATAAAAATGAATTCTTATATGTAGAAATGTATCATCCGCATTATTCATCTAATACCTTTTCTTCTGGATCTAATTCAGTGAAAAGTTTCTAAAATGCGCGAGATGCGATAGAGGGCCTTAATATAGTCCGGAGGAAAAATTGGAAAAATTAGACCCCTTTTCCCAAGGAAATTGCCGAAGAAAATATGAATTTTAAGGTTAAAATTAGTTCCTGGTAGGAGCGGGATTTGGCAAAAATCGGTGACGGAGATGGACAAAAAAAACTGACTTTTTTCCAAATTTTATTTGAGAAAATTTCACTGTGGGAGGTGTCAGCGGTCCCGATAGGGCCGCCGGAGAAATTTTTGAAAATGTAAGTTATTTTTCTTAAGAAAATTGGTCATTTTTAAGACATTTTGAACAAATCATTGTGGGAGCTGCCTGCAGTCCAGACAGGAGCCGCCGGACAAATTTTTGAAATTTTCGACGCTTTTTCTTTTAAAAATTTGATTAATTTTTATGTCTTTCTCTAGAATTTCAGTTTGAAAATTCAAGAATTTTTCATCATTCTAAAGAAAAATTTTTAATTTATTTTTTCTGATTGATTTAATTTTGTAATTTTTTTTATTCTAAAAGATAAAAAAAGAACAATCAAAAAAATGAACGAAAAAAACTCGAAAAGTGTGCAGAATTGAACTTGTGCCCTCATCTATGATAAACTAGTATTTTTATCACTGAGCCAAAGCCTTTTCGTTCAATTGTCCACCAAATTTTCTTAAGTGTTGGATCCAAAATGGCATCTTTAGGGGTGTATGTTCAAAACCGAAAAACCGGCGGTTTTGGGGTACCGGTTTTCGGTTAGGCCGGTTTTGGGACCCCCGGTTTTCGGTTTCGGTTTTGGGGCCAAAAAGGCCGGTTTTCGGTTACGGTTTCGGTTCGGTTAACCGACCGTGGACTACTCTACTGCAAAGGGCAATTGGTAATGGAAATTGGCAAATGTACTTTTGCTGCACTTTTACCCGAGAGGAATTTAAGGTGAATTTGTCAAGGGTATTAGGGGCTTGAGAAGGACTCGTCTCGCTTTCGCTGATTCTCGTTTTTGAGCATCTCTCGTTCTACTTGGGTCAAAATTCGAACAATCTTGCTCTCTTCTGCCTTTATGTCCTCGATTGCCAACTTCACCCTTATTCTTACTCTCGAGTATCCTTAAATTTACTCTCCTACTATGCCCCAGATCTTCTACCCTTGTTCCTCTCCAGGAATGTTCTCACTCTCTGCTGCCCTTATGCCTTCGAGTACCGCCTCCTCTCGATCTCATATTCCCGAGTAGCCCTACTCTTGCTCTCGAGTATCTTTACTCTCTTACTTTGCCCCCGATCCTCCTACTCTTGTTCCACTCAGGGAATGTTTTCGCTCTTCTGCCTAATGCCTTCGAGTATCCCTTCCTCTTACTCCACTCCTCTCACTCTCGACCACTCGTTACACCCATAATACCCCTACTCTTGTTCTTGAGTACCTTTACTCCCTTACCATTCCCCTGATCCTTCTTACCCTTGTGTCCCTCTGTTCCGCTCCGTTCCCATCGCTCGTCACAACTGATCGATCTGCCAATGTGCTGTTGTTGGGTGTGCTCGAAGGGCATCATCCGGTCCATTCCCTCCTCCTCCACAATTTGGGCGTTCAGCGATCGCAACGCTCGTCGGCAGCCGATCAATTCGTAGATCAACTTGAGGTGAAAAGATCATGAGATGCTATTGTTGATTTCTTGTTACGATAAATTCCCTTACACTTTCAATGTCCGTCTTGCGGTGGGCATGTTTGCGCAGCCATCGGATCAGATCCGAGCGACCCTCCTGCAAATCAAGTTTCATCGATAGTACTCCAGATTCGTACGGATTCCGACTCTCCTCTGGGCTCCAGATTTTCTCGAATGAATTATCATCCATTTCCACAGATTCTGGAGAATTCTATAGGGATTTCTGCGATTCGAATTCCAAATTCCCCGAATTCCTAGTTTTTCTCCCCCGTTATTCATTCTCCAATTTTCATGAATTCCATTTTCATGTGCCTCTAGAATCCAATTTTAAATGCTAAATTCCTCCCGAATGCATAAATTTCCTGGATTCTCAGATTGTTCTGGGCTTTCGACCCTGGATCTATAGGTCTTCAGCCAGAATCCAAATTTCACGAGTTTCCCTTGGACTTCTAGTGATGGCACGGAAAGTTGGGCTGTTCGAGACTCTTGGATCTCGAGCATCCATACGATTATAAGTCTCGAGTAAGAGTTATTTTGAGAATCAGAAGTGGTATGTAACCCTACCGTATACCCAACAACCTTCTCCAGCTTCCCCAGCAGTGCCCCGTAGTCCAGCTCGAGTCCGGACCCGCCGACCACATGGCCTCCTCCCAACTCCTCGGCTTCCCCTTCCTCCTCCTCCCCGATAGCAAATGCCCCGAACACATCGTACAACTCCTCCAGACTCGTGGCCGGCACACTCTGGTAGATCTGCGCAAAGTGATTAAACTGCGCTAAGGGCCAATAAGTTTTGGTTCTGGCCACCTGAAAGCACTCTTCGAATGTGAAAATCTCGTCCTTGTCCGTGGCATAGGGTCGAACCCGGCGCAGGTCCTTTAATGAACAATAAATCTCCTTGAAGTTAGATTTGTATACCTTGATAAAGAGCTACAAAATCCGTTTTTTTTTGAAACCAAAATGGTCATATTTCTTGGAGTTTTCCCCAAAATTACATAATTCGAACAAAATTCAGATCAAATCCGGCCTAATAGCTGCAGCCTAAAGAGGAGACTTAGAATATTCATTCAAAACTTTTGTAAGTTCACATAACATATAGGGCATAATACATTAGGGCATAATATGACGATCATAGATAAAGAAGGTTTAAAACAATCAAGGCCAAGTCAATCCAAACGGGTGCTGATTAGTAGGGTTTCAGAAAAAAATAGTCACATAAACCTAACAAACTAGGTTGCAAAACGGATTTGCGCAGTTTTTGGCCATAACAATTAAGTTTATTCCAAATATAGACCAGAGCCAGAGCTTTCGAGAGCCGAAAAATCTCGAATCAAAATCGGTCTCGAACCTTTTGGGCATTTTTCGAGATTTTTCGAGGATTTCAATTCGAAATCGATCTCGAACCCAAAGTCCGATCTTCAAACTTCAACCCTTCTAATGATTATGGTGCAAAGATAGAGCCCACTAAATCAATGTTACAAGGATGCGGTATCATCGGATTGTGGAATACTGTAGCACTCGCCTGGATCAGACAATCTTTGCCCGCGCAAATGATCACGTCCAGCAGCTCCCGCAAGGAGACCAGCCTGCCAAGCTCGGGGCCCAGTTCGGTGACGAAAGCGTCGCGGAAGGTACGCAGCGCGTCGCCGCCCGCGCTGACGCAACGCGTCGAGGGACCCGCGACGGCCGACGGGGCCAGGAAAGGGTTCATCCGCCGGGCGCAAATGGATCAGCAGAACCCATTGATCATATCTCTCTAAGGTACATAAAATTTGGTAACATTCATCGATAAGAATTAGAGAAAGTGAAGACTTGATCAAATTTCATCTGATCAGAATGTAATAGTAGCTCGCATTGTATATAAAAAATTCATCGGAATCATTTATTGGAGATCCATTAATCTGATGATATTTGATCAGGAAGTTGATCAATCAGATCAGCCATCGGACAAAGTTTGGATTCTAATGGTAATGCCTCTTGCGATGCATTAATAAGGAACAAAATCTATAAAAATCATGCAAAAGGTCGAGAATGGAGCAATTTGCCCCGAAATCCCCACGGGGGATGAGGCAATCAAGGCCCCAATTCACTTCCAATTCGTCGTCGTCGTCACCTTGGCAACTCATCAAACAGCGCCCGAAGGCAAAAAAGTGAGAAAATTGCTTTACAAAACAAAAAAAGGGACAGAGGATGGATGATGATTAAGAGGGAATCTAATGACCGATTGCAAGGGGAGGGGGAAGGGGAAGGGGCATGTGTGTGGTCCGAAAAGTGAACATTATGGCACTTGGCGAAGTTGGCCAAGCCAAAATGCCAAAGTTCGCGCCAGACACTTCGTCAGCAGATGGAATCTTATTGCTCCTCGCACACAGTCATTAGCCCCAAAATCGAAGTCAATCAGCTGGATTTTTTGGACAAAAAACCGAATTTTATGAGAAATTGACACCTGTATTGGCACTTTTATGATCAAACATCTCACATTAATGGCCCAAAATGGCACTTTTGGACTTTCGGGCGACATTGATAAAGCCACCGATTTATGACTTTACATTTTCAATCCCATACAAATAGCCCATCGCATATAGGATAAACCATAATCGTTTCACTAAATAACAAATTTGTTTTCCGTACAACTTATACGTAGTGCCATATAAATGCAAGGGTTAAAAAGATAGACCCTAGTGCAAAAATACGGCCAAGATTGACCAATTTTACTTTATTTTGTCATTTAGGACATCATCATTGTTTGCAACTTATTAGTCATAAAGAATTTTTGGGCCCATTGCCATCCACCGATGGCACATTTGGCCAAGGGAATATTGGACAAAAATTGGCCAATTTTGGCCATCTCTGGATGATCCAATGGGTCTACACATTTAAAAGCCCATAGCTCATTTCATAGCTGATTTTTTGCTCTATCTCAACTAGAAACTTCCCGAAAATTGAACTTTTGTCCGTCTCCGATGGCATAAACCACAGAAATTGGCACATCCGATCACAGAGAATGAATGAATGGCCAATGACTTCCGCTGGCAGACAAAATGCCAAAAATGGCGTCAGTGTGTGCGCCGCATTCTCGCCACATTTTGGCACGCAAATCCAAATCCAAATCCAAATCCGGCGATTTGGTTTGCCATCCAAAACAATTCCATCGTCATCCTTGTAAGGGGGTTTATGGCCATAATCGCAGATTCGTATCAAGCAAATGCAATTTTTGTGCTGAAAGTTGGCCAAAAAGAGATTTTTGCACCAATTAAGATCAAATTTCAGTAAAAATACTGAAAAGACTGATGAGATGTTTCGAACTTTACCAAATAAATTGACCAAATTTCGGTTTTTGAGACCATCAGAGGACTAAATTTGGGTTTTCGACAATCTAAGATCAAATTTTAGCGCCTTGGACAATCCAATCTAATCTGTCAACTAGGACAATTGGATAATCTTCATTGGATTTGTAGGATCATCACAGTTTTTTAGGGCAATTAAAGACCAATTTGGTCAAAAGACCAACTGAACCATTTGACTTTACAGTATAAGGCCAAAGTTCAGGGATTTTCGACCTCCCCCCTCTCCGGTGGGTCCTCTTCCCCGTGAATATTTTATGTCCATGCCATCCATGTTCATCGAGGTGTGCATTTTCCAATTTTCACATCCCCATCAGTCAGTCACTCTTCTGCTGTATCCCATCCCATCCATTTTAATTTCTGTGTCCTTTCATTTTTGCCCTTGGCCATTGTTTTTGGCACTTCTCAAATTTCTCTCTCTCTCCTCCATATGCTTCATCCCTCTCTTTATCTCGGGTGCTTCTTCCTTTCAAAAGGAATTTGTTAGGGGGAAGTGACAAATGTGAAGAATGAAAATGATTTTTGTTCCGGCGAATGAACAAATTTCTTCTCCTTCTTCTTCTGGGTGGTCTGAATGAATAGGATCATATCGAATATCCAAAATCCACGGGCTATTTTTAACGGATGACAAAATCTGCAAAAAAATCATTCCGAGGTTTGGATTTATTCTTCGGCAAGATGAACACTCATTTGGAGCCAAAATACAAAATCCGAACAATTTTTAAACAAATTTCGGAATTATTTTTATAAAAAAATTTATCCCACATTGATGAGATTCCAACTCATAATTTACTGCAACTCTATCAAAATTTTGGATGTTTTCATAAAATCCAACATATCGCTGATAATTCCAGCTTCTGGAAAAGCTTAATCCTTAACCCTAATTTTTTGTCTAATTTGGGGGTTTTATGGATGTGTTATCAAATGTCAGCGGTGAAGTTCCTCGGCGGATGTTTAAGGATAAGTTTTCCTTCTCTAGGGTTGACAATTTTTCCTTTACCAAATTTGAAGAAATTTGACCCCTTCCCCTCAGCTTAGACACTAATTTATGTGTTTTAAATTCCGAAGGCATGAGTCGAGTTATTTTCACATTTTTTTTCATCGTTTTTGGCCAAAAAATGAACAAAATAATCGTTAATGTCCCTACGTTCTTCCCAGAGATGGCCCAAATTGGCCAAATTGTCCATCGGCGGAAGTCCAATGGCCCAAAATGTGCACTTTTCGCGCACTTTATGGGCCATTGACAAAAAAGTCATTTTCATATGTGAAATGGTGGTCCTAAATGTCACTTTCGGACCTTCGAAGGGAAGGACAAACCGCCGATTAATTTTGGCCTTTATAATGCTCATTAATTACATACATAGACAGACAACATCACTTTATTTTAAGGGACAAAAATCGTAAAATCAAAGGACCAAAAGATGGCATTTCCACGGTTCCACCATTTTCAGCCAAACTAATAAATATTAGTTCGGACATTTATTTAGTAATACCCTCAAATGTGTTTTTGGACCCCATTTTCAGACTTTTCGGACCACCTTTTGGCATTTTTCAATCAATTTGAACTGTGATTAAATAAGCCAACGAACCTTTTGGAACTTTCGGTCCATCAAAAACCATAAAATCAGATCTTTCGAATTTTTGGGCACTCTCAACAATCCTTCAATATTCTTCACTTTTTGGCCATTTAAAAAATTTTGGGAGTTTTTTTGGCAATTTGAATCATCTAAGTGGTAAGATCAAAGATCAATCTTTTTATCATGATTATTGTGAATTCCACTCCATCCAGCCGACTTTATCACCTCCATCCATCGTCCATCATCCCTTCCATTCCACTCAATTTTTTGGTCCTCTCCCCTCTGCTTCCTAATCCCCATGTGTGGTCCTTGTGGCCATACATTTGTGGAATATCTGATATAGATTATTTTAATTTTTTGAAAGCATTTTTAAATGATTTTCAGCAAGTCGGCCAATTAAACATCGATTTTCCTCCCAGTTTTACGCCTTTTAATATATTTTATTATTTTAATTTGTTTTTTAAAGCAATTTCCACCCAATGGGTGTGGTCCTTTTCCTTTCCCATGTCAATTTTGCATTTTTTGTGCCCAAATGAGTGAAGAAGCCAAAATGGAAAGAAAATGAGACAGCGAAGACCCAAAAAAACAAGCTAGTTAAGCTTTGAGGCCACACCCTAAAAGGATATTTTCGGCCAAAAGACATAGTGAAGATGAGCTTTTCAATTTTACATAATTTGTTCAAAGACCGCTTAAAATCCTGATTTTTCGGACCCTGAATCATGTTTTTTGGCCATTCCAAGAATTTTCAAACTTTGATTGGACCCTGTGATTGATTCGGCCACCTGGATCCCGACAATTGGGTCTTGACAGGGTTATCCTGATGAAATTCTATTGTCCTGGGATTCCTGCAAACTAAAAATTAGCATTTTCGTTGCAATTTGCAATTTTTCAAAATTAGCGCAGCAAATTTCACATTTTTCGCTGCCAAAATTATCATTTTTTACTCAATTTTTTGCAATTTGCCCAATTTGAGATGAAAATGGAGATTAGGCAAAATGGTGGAGGTCAAAGACGATGAGCCATTTGGCTATTTTTGGGCTTAATGCTACCATTTTTTTCCCCCGACGATTATCATAGAAAATTGCCGCGCACCGTGGCGGACTCGAACTTTCGCCCCTCAAAAATGAAAATGACACCTTTGGCCAAAGTGTAATTTGGGATGTTGTCCGTCCAATGACGCGAATTATGCAAAATGTTCGCAGACAATCGCGGTAGGACTCCCTTCTCACTGTCTATGGTATAATGGGCCTCAATTTGCATTTTCTTTTGCGCATTCCAAGGGGCACAAGCCGAAATTCCGATAGATTCCCAAATTGCGAAAATCCAAGAAACATCGGCCTTAACAAATTTTGAGTCCAAAATCTTAATTTTAAAAAGAATAGGGCCAAAAAATTAATATGTATCTGTTTTCTGAAGTTCAAAAAAGTAGTCAAAAATTGGTCCAGAAATGCAAAAAAAAACAAAATTACTAGGGTCCGATGGGATTATGAAATTAAATCGTACTTACAACTTCGGATCCTTAGCCTAATCCGATAATTGTTAATTTTTTATGTTACCTATTTATTAAAAAACAGAAATTGGAACAATTGGGAGTAAAAAGCCAAAATTTTCCAAAAATTTTAAAGAAATTTCTGACCCTGATCCTGATTCGCCTACCCTCTCAAATCGCCATCTTTACTGCCTTTACTCACTTTGGCCATGGTGTCTTGGCCTTGGCCCCATCATAATGGGCCCCAATTTGCATCCCATACTCTGGTCCTCTAACCCCCTTCTTCTGCGTCTACTGATAAGGTCACCCACCATCACAGAGGGTATTTTCGTCGTGGAATTCCTTACCCTTCTCCCGTGGTTCTTCCCCATAAAATATGTACATCCATAAAAGTGAAAACAACAACCGCAACAAAACACATTATCTGTTGGTCCATGTCTTTCCCGGGGGCGGAAGAATGACATTTGGCCGCCAAAGTTAATTGGCACTTTTTTGCCCTTCTCCTGGAAGAGTCACCAAATTAGTTAGGGATGGATAACAACAAAGGGCCACAAATGGCACAAAGTCAGAAAAAGGGGCAAAATGGTAAGGGAAGAAAAATTGGGTTTTAATGCCTTACCCGAATCCCGAACGGCCATGAAAGTCCGGATCATTCACCCTTGTGTCCTAAATAGTTGATTTTCGGACCTAACTAGGGAAACATCTTTAGGAGAATTTAGGAAAACTCGAACCCTGGCCATTTCAAAAAAATTGGGACATCTTGATCCATCTTGTTCTACAGAACCCATCCTATTCCATTTTCGGACGGATCTAAAGTGTTAACAATTCAAAAGTTTCGTGTCGGGAATTATTCAGGATTCTTTGGCCCTCCCCACCAGCCGCCGGACATTCCAATTTGGCCAAGTGCTTGCTCTTTTGGCCATTTGCCCTCTCCCCCCTCCTCCCCCGCTCTTCCGCCGTTTTGTGCCATTTTCAGATGGCCAAAAAGTGACAATTATTATGGCAAAATTCTATCGGAAGCACAAAGAAATTAGGTATTGTGCCCTTTCCCTGCAAATTCCCCTCATTTTCCCATAGATCCAAAAAATCCATCTTAAATTTTAAATCTTAAGAGTCAAACATCATCCAAAATCCTGATCCAATTTAGTGTTTTCTGTTCCCGATTCTTCCACCCTCGACCATCCTCATCTTGACAATTTTTACTTTATAATTTTTCCCAAATTCCAACTCCTCGAATTCCCTTTGCCCGATTCTTGGCCCCGAATTTTTGTTCGCTCCGATTCTTGGCCCCGAATTTCCCCCGATTCTTGGCCCGAATTTTAATGTGCCCGATTTATGCCCTTGAAATTTCTTGTCCCATCCAGTTTCTCCAATTTTGTACCCATCCCTCGACTTTTTCTTCTTGTAACCTTCTTGCCTTTTTTAAT
>LDKF01001192.1:0-30978 GCA_001026735.1 Rotylenchulus reniformis
GGACGTGGGTTCGAATCCCACCGCCGTGCAGACATATACTCAAGCCCGTGGGGAGCATATCCCTTCATGTAGCCATTAGCCGAGCGGTGATGCAGAGCAAATGGTGAATACAGACTACCTACCGTGCACCCCGACAGGCAACCCCAGCAATGGGGGAATACCGCCGACAGGGAGAGTCTCCTGCTGGAGACGCAGCGGATACGCGAAAGCGTAGGCCGTATAGCACAAAAAAAGTGAAAAATAGCACCTCTTCCATTTGACGTGTGTATTCCGTCTTTGCTCTCACGACAGCAGCCAAATTGGTGGCATCTGCCGTGGCCTAAAAGCAAATTAATAGTTGGATTTGTGACAAATTTGTGACAAAAAATTAAGAAGAATAATATGTTGGGTTGTTTGTTGGCCCAAAAAGAAAAAAAATACCAAAAAAATTTGGCACTTGACAAGAATAAAAATATTTTTCCGATTTTCCCTGGATTAGGCCAAATTAAAATTCTTTACTTAACTTTGGGTTGTTTTCTTTTGAATTTTTCATGTTTTGTCTCCCCATACTGCTTTTTTTCTCAAATGTTAAAAATCCCAATTAAAGAAAGGACAAAATTACATTAATTTACTTTCTATTTTTCCAAATAAAATTATTAGATTGTAATGTTCTTTTAAATTTTAAAAATTATAATAGTTTTTGATCTTTTTGGATCAACGATAAAATTTATTTAGTAAAAAATTATTTAAAAAACTTGCATTGAGGATGGTCTTGGGCTCTGGCAGCTCGGTGTCGGTGCCCCGAAACAGTTCGAAATAGGTCTAAAAAAGAAAAATAAACACTAATAAAAAATATTTTTCACCTTGATGTAAACCGCAAGCTCGCGGCCAGTGATCGGTTGGCCGCCAATCTGCTTCACCACCAAATTGTTCGGATGGAACAGATGGGGGATCAGGAAGCGCAGCTGGGCCTTGAACTCCGGGTCGATTTCTATTGAAAAGATTAATAAACATCAATCCATTTGAGGAATTGAGGGTTCGTTATACGGAGAACATATTTTTCTCCCAAAAAGCCAAATTTTTAGGACGCTGAGAGAGTTCGCTGAGAAAAATTTATACGCTGAGAAAAATTTATTTAAGAAAATTGCAAAATCAGTGGCTATCCAATGGCATCGGTATCCCACGGCCCAAATCCTAGAAACAACACCCGTCCTATTAGCCTGGACAATCTGCATATTGGCCATATTTGGTCCTATTAACCAAGAAACTCACTGTGAAGTTCCCCGCGGAAGTGTGAACTGTTGGCCACTTCGAGACCCGGATGGGGCATCAGGAAGCAGTGGATCTGGTCGAAGAAGGAGTGAATGTGACGGCGCAACTGCTGCAACTCCTGGTTCTGGTTGGGCGAGACCTGTAGAAAAACCCAAGGGAACTTTACTCGGGAGATTTTCTTTTTCCAGGGGATTTCTCTGAATTTTTATTATTAATAAAAGAGAAAAATCTCATCCCTATGAAAATCTATATCTTTCCGGTGAATATCACTCAAATTTCTGTTTTTCTACCTCCAATTTCTTGGCCAAAATTTGTTGTCCTCCGCTGAGTCCATAATCATACTCGTGGGCATTGCTCCAGTCGCGGATCAGGAACAGCAACGACTGAATCGAAAGTAAAAAAATAAATCGGAAAAAAGTAAAAATCCCAATTTCCATTTTTCCCCAATTTTTTGGACCTGAAATGGCTTTGTGTCGTTGTCCTCTTCAAGTGCCAGCCGGGCATACCCTGCAAATAGCTGCAGATGCTGTAAATCATCCTCCCGGATCCGATTTTGGATGTTGTAGATCTAAATTCATCGAGTGAACCGTCGATTATTGTTTTTGTTTTTTCATGAAATTTAGCCCTTAAAAAGGCGATTTCCTTACTTTCACTTTTTGGAAGGAGAAAATTTGATATAAATTTTTAAAAAAATTTTAATTTTTGACCTGTACAGAGGAGATCATGGTGGAAAATGCGAATACGGTGGCGCAATTCTTGAAGGTGCTGATGTTGTCGAAAATTCCCTGGGTATCCATGAGTATCACGGCCACCTGAAAAATATGCATAATAGTAATTCATCATTCATCACGGTGTCATAAATGTGGACCAAAAGCCAATGTGATTTTGTAGCTAATTTAATGTTTATATTTTTGGCAATCCAGTGAGCTTTTAACCAGGGTTTCTATCGAAAAATTTTCAAAATAAGAACATCAGGCTCAAAAAATAAGATTTTATGGTCGAAAATAAGAACATTTTGTATTTCGCTTCCAAATTAAGAAAAACTAAATTTATTCATTTAATTTTATATCAAACAATGTATTTTTCATTCTCTTTAATCTGTTTGAGCAATTAGGAGATTGAAATAAGCATATCATAAAATCTTTTACGAAATTTGAACCCTTTTCCTAGGAAACAGTGCGCGGTGCCGGCGGTGGCGGTCCCGACAGGGGCCGCCGGGGAAATTTTTTTTTGAAAATTAGACCTTTTTTCTTAAGAAAATTGGTCATTTTTAAGACATTTTTTTGGAAAACTGTTTAAGATGCCGGCGGTCCCGGTAGGGGCCGCCGGAGAAAATTTTGAAAATTTAGACCTCTTTTCTTAAGAAAATTGATAATTTTTTGAGACTTTTTGAAGAAAAATCATTATATTGAGGAGTGCCGGCGGTCCCGACAGGGGCCGCCGGAGAAAATTTTGAAAATTTAGACCTCTTTTCTTAAGAAAATCGGTCATTTTCGAATAAATTCTTCCAAAAATCCAACTATAAGGACAAAATAAGGACAGAGGTCGGAAATAAGAACAAATCTTACAAATAAGAACATTTAAAATTTGAAAGATTAGGACCTCCAAAATAAGAACAAATCTTACCAATAAGAACAGATAGAAACCCTGCTTTTAACAGACATTTAGGCCTATCATTTGACACCAAGAACTTTTTTCTAGGTTGCGCCTAAGATAATTAGTTATAACCATCTTTATAGCCTAACGACTCTAATGACCTGACCCGGTTTGCAACATATATACCGTATATGTACATTCTATTTGCTTTTATAATTTTTTATTGTCGAAATTCAAAACCAAATGCAAATGACTCACCAGCAGAGGAACGGCCCTCCTAATAGAGTAGGTAGGTAATACCCCATGCCCATGACCACCCACCATTAACAGAATAATACCGGATTTTTCCCTTAAGAACGAATGATCTTAACTGAATTTGAGTAGAAAAAAAATAAATCTTCAGAATAGACTTATTAATAAATAGGATCAAAATTAAATTGGAATATTCGCACCCACCTCCTCCCCGTTGCGGTCCTTCATCAGGAAGGGTTCCGGCCAGATCAGAATTCCGCTGGTGACCCGATCGTCTCCGCTGCTCCAACTGAATCCGACCAGCTGCTCGTCCATGTACAGCCAGTCCTCATCACTCGCTTCGTCCTGGCTAAAAAAAATAAAAATTAATTTTTCATTCTTTTTTTCCAAATTCCCTAACAGACCTCTCTTTGCATAGCCAACGCAAATAACGAAGGAAAAAGTTGAGAATGAACGACTTGCCCGTACGGAAGGCGCCCACCACACTAACCACACAAATCTGAATTGAGAAGCATAATCCTGAATTTTAGTAAAAAAAAGTTAATAAATAGAAAAACTTATAACTAAATGAATGGTGATGCAAATTTACATTTCGCCATTAATTAGTTATCGGATTTGTAGGTGCAAAAACTACAAAATAGCTAATTATATTAGGATTTTACCACAATTAACTATAGTAAGTATTAAATCCCATAAAAAGTTATTTTGTTTTTTCTTTCTTTTGTGAAGAAAATGGATTAAAAATCCAAAATTATTTTTTTGGTTTTTACAAACCATTTAAAAAACACTATAAACATGGTTAAATCATCCGAGAAAATAATAATAAGGAACGGCCTAAAAATAAACAACGAAAGTTAAGGATTTATTGTTACTTGACCTAAAGTTGGGTTTACCAACCCTTTTGCCGGCACAGCGCGGATCCCCCATGATCCGGTCGATTACATCCCTGTTGATGCGAAACTCGTTGGATTCACCCGGGACCAGCTCGATGATTGGAACGGGTTCGAGCATTTTGAACAAAATAATTATAATCAGGCTTTTTAAATTAAGTTGATTTTTGTAGCGAAATGCATTGAGCAAAAAGAAACTTCATATCATTCATGAACAGATCAAATGGAAAATATGAAACAGGGCAAATTGGGGTGAATTTTAGAGCCTAAAATTACAGTAATGAAAAGTGCTTTTCATCTGGATAAGAAATCTGTGGCCTTTTCCAAGGATTTGTCCTATCCCCCCCTGTTCCGCGGAGAGGTGAGCGATGTGAATGGCCAGGACGAATAAATTGGTAAGGATGTTGAATGGAAGATGTAGAGGCCGGATTATTACAGCATTAACAAGCAAAAAATGGCAAAAGAGGAAAGAAACGGGGGAGGAGGAAGGAAAACGGGATGGGATGTGAAAAAACAACTTGACAAGTTTCTTCCACACTTACACCTACATCCTTAAGCTCATCCTTTTATCTGATCGTAAATGCACCCATCTCCAATCTCCATCATCATTCAATGTCGGATGATCATATTTGGCCTTTTCGCCGCCACATCTTTTCTTTATAGGTGTTTGTTCACGTGAAAATGGAGGACTTGTGTTGTTTCGAGGGTGAGAGCATGAATGGGGGGGGGGAGGGGAGGGGGTGGTTAAATTAAATTTTTACATATATTAGTAATTAACAAAAATGAATCAAATCAATACAATATGCTCGAATTGGGAATTCACTTTTGAGCTTATTACCTAATTTTATTCGCTGGTCTTTCCCATCTGCCTGCTGGAGAGGGATGGCTTAATTTTTGCAAGGAATTTCTTAAAGAAATCCTGAGGTCTGAATCGGTGCAAAATCACCAACATCATCATTATCAAAAAATTGCTGACTGATGAGTGCAGAACTAATAAATAAAAGTTCGTTCGACATTTTAAAATCGGATCGAAAAATTCAAATTTCCAAAAACTGGCTAAATTACCAACCAGTGAGTATTTCACAGAATCAAAAAAAGTGGATTTCAAAGGAAAAATTTTCGTAACCAGAAAAATGAAAAATACCCTTTTATCTAGTTAAATTGATTTGAAAATAAAGTGCCTAGACAGGATATTCATTTTATTTAAGGTGATTTAAAAGGTCAAAATACCACGTTATAAAATGAATTTTAATTTATCCATAAATTCAAGAGATAAAATATTTTCCCATTTTGGGGAGGAATGGGCAAAACAATTCCTGAGATAGTCATCCATCGACAAAAATCAGCGCCAGATCATCATCATCATCATCATCATCATCATATCCATCAGAGTCTCGATGAGTAGAGAGTTCCGTCACGAACTAATCCACTTCGATGAGTAGAGTTCCTTCACGAATGACCTTAAACGTAACAGAATTTCAATTTTTGTCAGCTCCCAATTTGACGAAAAAGCATAAATAATGTGAAAAATGCATTTTTTGTGCCTTAATGCTCGTTCCCTTAGCGCACTTTGAAAAGGTGCCATTGAGTAAATTCACATCTCTTTGGTCTATAGCCCTTAAATGTAGATTTGTTTGATATTACAAATAAAAAATGACCTTTAATTTTTCCAATCCCTTTTTGGCCCATCCAACTTACGGCGTCTTTTCATTGGCGTTATTGAACACCTCGTCCCGAAGCAGCGCGTCCACAATCGGATTCGGTGGCATAACCTCGTCTCGGAGGATGCGGACGGTCAGGAAAGAGTCACGGTAACGGAAGGATGAGTAAAAGTGATCATGGATCCAGAGCTGAAATGGGGGAAAATCATTTTGGACTAGTGGTATGTTGCGAGATTGATTGACTATATAAATTTTTATAGACTAAAATGCAAAAAGGCCAGGATCACTTCCGTAGATGGTTTTCGATTTTCGAACCCGCGCAAAATGTTTTAATACAGAGCTGATGCATACGAATTTTTTTGCGAGAATTCCGATAAACCGTTTTTCGACTAATTTTGAAAACCTGTTTTGACACTCTATGGTCTCTTTATTTCGGATCTGCGTCACGTACATTTGTCTGCTTTACACCATCATCTCTATAAATAAAGTCTGAACCGTCTTCTCGACGGGTTAAAAAACGGAGACCATCAACGGAAGTACATACAGTACACCTTCTCTCCTCAACCATCATACCCGAAGGGGCACGTGTTTCCGCGTGCCGGCGCGCCATTGATCCACCACAATTTGTCGCAAATCGTCAAATTGTGGAAGCCAATCTTGACTTAGTTTCACGCCTAGCGAGTGCACATTCTGAAGGGAAAGCTTGTAGGAAATTTTGAGTCCGATATCGCGAAAATTTTTGAGAAATGATGTGAGAAAGGCTTCGCGAGAATTTGTCAAAATTAATTCAGAAAATTTTTAGTTATTGAGAAAGTGACAAAAAAAAATTGTTAGACTTTTCGAATTTCGGTCCAAAAATTTCCAAATTCCGAGTCCTAAGAGCAGCTACAATAATGTCAAGAAAGTAATTTATTTTTTAGCTTATTATTTATTATAGATATACTTAAAAATATATTGGTAAATAATTGAGAATGTGTACCTAACTAATATTTTCAATCACTGTTTTTAGCGATTTAAGATCTAAGTAAGCTAGCGTTAGTCTTTTTTGTAATAATAACAGAATGTCCTCTCTTTTTAGGGCGATTTTTTTATAAATTATTCGACAAATCCATAATTAAAACATTAGGTGCATCATAAGAGTTGGATTCAGCATCAAAAATTACCTCTAGGATGCTGTTTTCATAGAATATTTAATGAATTTGCTGAAAAAATAATTTTTTGACGTGACGTGATCTCACGCGAAACTCATGTCAAATGTTGTGTTAGCTTTATTCTGATGAAAAAATTTTTGGCCCCAAAAGGGGGATATCCTTTTACTATTTTCTATTTATCGTTTTTTACTAATAAGTTCATACAATTCCTAAACTGAAAATGCTGCGCATGGCACATTCAAAAACTAAATATACAATAAATAAGGTATGGTATAATAAATATTGTAAGAATTTTCTATAAGAATTAAATTAAAATCATGCTTATTCTCGATGAACGTTAAAAAATCCCAAATTTTGATCCAACCCGTATCCGAACCTCCAAAATGTCGTTTTGGGCAAATTTCAGAATTGGCCATCCAATTTCCGGGGCCAACTCTTCCTGATGCACGGAGACGTGCAAATTGAGAGAGCGGAGTTTGGGCGCAACGGTGGGAAGGAGACCGATGAGTTCGAGGTCGCCAGCACAGTGGGCAGCGAGGGAAATGTTCAGTTCAGATGGACAAGGCCACGGAAGAAGGATGGGGACCGGCGGGAAACGGCCGAAAATTGCTGAAATTGCAGCGAAATGATCACAAAATAAAGTGAGAATGGAGGAAAAAATATAAAATTAAAAAAGTGAATTGTATAAAGTAAAGTTCGGACCAATAAAACATTTTTCGAGACTTATCAAGATTGGTTCAAGAAAAGGGCCAAATGGGTAACAAAAAATAAATAAAAAGGGAAAAGGCGAAAAATTTGAAAATTTAACGGATTTTTAGAGATAAATTGACTGCAAAAAAAGATATTCCTTATCAAAAAAATCTTTGACCTCCATGGATATGTCCAATTGGAGGCCAAGCAGTTGCGGCAAATTATTCAAGCAAGAGCATAGCAAATCGGAGTTTGCAAAGTCGTGGGACAATTCAAGGCGGAGGAGGTGGAGACTGAAATTGAAAAACACACCAAAATTTTCCGATATTTGGCCATTATCTGGTCAAAAATGACCAATTTTTAACAAAAATTTGAGACTGAATTCTTAAAAATGATCATTTTTTACAAATTTCAATTTTTTCTCCCTTCCCCAACCCCCTAAAATACAAAATTGACCCTTCACAGTATGGCATCATTATAGGAAATTTGAGCGATAAAAGTAGGGCTTAGAAATTATTTAAATGTTGATGTAGGCTGTCTTAATTTTCAACTTTTTCAATTAAGAAATATTTGAAATCCAAAAAAACTGGTCTTTTCAGGCCGGAAATTTGGTTCATCTGCAATTGCTGTGCCTGCACCGAATCACACACTTCCAAGTAGAGCGCCGCGAGCCTCAGACAGTCCCTCTGCACCATAGTCAGCGCTTGTTCCAGCAGATCGCTGCTGGAAAAAAAACAAAAGTAAAAAATTTCCTTAAGGACCATTTCCTTAAGAAAATTGGTCATTTTTCGATTTCCTCCCTGGAAATTCGATATTTCTAGCTCCGGATGTATGTATATTTATTATTTACCTGAATTTTTGACCACTGCTCAGGTACAATGAACGGAGATCGGCGGGAAATGTGTTGGGCGGAGAGTCAATGTTTTGTTGGTCGAAAAGGTTGAGGCCAAGGTGACGGAGATGGGGGAAATCGCGCAAAAGGAGATAGTTCAGCTGCGGATCATAAGTCTAAAGATAAAAAAATGAACGTATTAAAATTCTGGGTAGAAAATTTTTTTCAGCAGAATCATGTGTGGAATTTAGAAAGTTATAAATTTTTTTTAGAAATCCCAGAAAAATATTTAAAAAAACAAACCGTCGCGAAAAAAGTTAAAGCACAAAGACGAGCGCCAAGTTCCCGGAATGCTTCTATCGCAGTTACATCGCTCATTCGGAAATCCAAATGCTTCAGTGCGGGGAAGCGATTGGCGATAAGAGATTGGAAAAAATTGCGAAAAAATATTTAAAATTCGTTTTTTCCGAACCAATGGGGAGTCGATGTCCTCCCAAGACAAGCGGATCTCGACCAAATGCTCGCCACAACGATCTCCAATCGGCCCAAGATATTTTCCACTGCGCTTTAATAATTCCGAAATTCAGGTTTAAAATTTCATTATTTAAATTTCAGACCAGTTCAATCCCTCCAAAGTGTTTCCATCCGTGGTCCAGGATGATTTTGCGCCATCGTCGACAAACTCGCTCAAGTCTGGTGCACTCTCGGATGCCATCGATGTGGCGGAAGATCATCAACTGAAATGGATGGAAAATTTGGGTTTTAAGTGAAAAAACGGACCAAAATTTCGTCAGGCAATCGCTCCATAGTTTTATGCTGCTTGATGGATAAAAATTGAATTATCAAATCTGTAATGTGTACAATTACCCCTTTAGAGGAAATGCCGGAGTCAGAAAAAAAAATTTTGAGCAACAAACAGATCAGTGCAACATTTTTCTAAATAAGAAGCCGAAGTCAGAAGTTGAACTCCAAACCGACTTCGATTTTCTCAACTTGCATAGATGAAAACCAAAAATAAGGGCGGAGGAAGGGAATCGTGAAAATACAAAATATTTGGCAAAACAATGATGGAGCCAGCCAGATGTCCGATGAAAATTGAAGAAAGGGGGTGGAAGGAGAAAGAGAAAGGATGGTGAAGAGATAAATGGAAGATGTATAAAAGAGGAGAAAATAGGAGAATAAACAGGAAGAGAAGGGAGAGAATAAAAAGGACCAACTTTGAAAGAGAAAGGATAGATGTGTATGTAAACAAAATTGGTAGAGTAGGATTATGAGATGAGCAATCGGAATCAAAAAACCATTTTTATGTATATATTTCGAAATATTTACAAAAACGCCGCATTTGGAATGAGTGTAGCTAAATGGCGGAGAAAATGGCCAGTTAATTTGCATGTATGTAGTATTGTACGGGATACGTGCACTTTTCATGGGTTTTCCCATGTTGCGAAAATTTGAAAGAATATTTAAAAAGATCCAATTGATAAGTATCTAAAAGGCACAAAATCCAGAACTATCAGAATGATCTACCATAACCCGCAATCACAACCATAAATCCAACAACACTTGTCATCGTCAAGTTTGGATGGCAATGGTCTGAATCGGGTAGGGATGTCATCTATAGTACTAATCGGGAAAATATAGGACAACCGCTGCCCAAATAGATATAGAGTAAGGACCAGCGTTTTTCTGTTCCGACTTAATCTGTTCTGTTCCTGTTCTGTTCCTGTTCTGTTCCTGTTCCTGTTCTGTTCTGTTCCACGCTCTGAGAACAGAACAGGAACAGAACAGATTGTAAATCTGTGGAACAGGAACAGGAACAGAACAGGAACAGAACAGATTAAGCAGGAACAGACCAATCTGTTCCTAATCTGTTCCAACCACCGATTTTTCTGAAAATTTCTTATGAAAACCGGACAAAATTTCAAAATTTTCCCCACAACTCCTCAATTTTTAAAAATTTTCACTCACCAGAAATTTTTCCAAATTTTTTCATAGAATTCGAAAATTTTTAAATAATTTTTCCAATTCTAAATTTTCAAAAATTTTTATTTATATATGTCTCAGTTGGAGATCGGACCCGGATACGGGCCCGTACGGGGAATTCTTAGGGAGGGTGGAAAATCGGGAGGAAATGGAGGAAAATTAGAAAAAATTGACCAATTTTCTCAACAAACTGTGCCAAATTCTCAAAATTTTCTCCGGCGGCCCCTATCGGGACCGCCGCCACCCTCACCATATACATACAATATATAAAGTTTCCTTCTAAAAATTTTCCTCAAAAAAGGTCAATTTTCTTATGAAAGTGGCCAAAAATTCCCAAAATTTTCTCCGGCGGTCCCTATCGGGACCGCCGCCACCCCCTAAGAAAAGGTGAACTGTCCCTGTCGAGGATGCTTCTAAAGTCCGGNTCAAAATTTTCCCCACAACTCCTCAATTTTTAAAAATTTTCACTCACCAGAAATTTTTCCAAATTTTTTCATAGAATTCGAAAATTTTTAAATAATTTTTCCAATTCTAAATTTTCAAAAATTTTTATTTATATATGTCTCAGTTGGAGATCGGACCCGGATACGGGCCCGTACGGGGAATTCTTAGGGAGGGTGGAAAATCGGGAGGAAATGGAGGAAAATTAGAAAAAATTGACCAATTTTCTCAACAAACTGTGCCAAATTCTCAAAATTTTCTCCGGCGGCCCCTATCGGGACCGCCGCCACCCTCACCATATACATACAATATATAAAGTTTCCTTCTAAAAATTTTCCTCAAAAAAGGTCAATTTTCTTATGAAAGTGGCCAAAAATTCCCAAAATTTTCTCCGGCGGTCCCTATCGGGACCGCCGCCACCCCCTAAGAAAAGGTGAACTGTCCCTGTCGAGGATGCTTCTAAAGTCCGGATCTGGGTCCGGACTTTAAATCAGAAGTTTTTAATACATCTGAAAAATTGACCAATTTTCTTAAAGGAATTTTAATCTAAAATTTTTATCTAAATTTTCACCGACTTCTTAAATTTTTAAAAATTTCTTTAAAATTTTCCCAATTAAAAAACTTCATTTTTTAATTTTTAATAATTGAAATTTTTCTAAAAATAAAAATTTAAAATTTCTATTTTTAAATTGATCTTAATAATTTAGGCAAAGGACAGATAATTTCGAAATATTTCAGCAAAATTTGAAGTAAAAATTCCATTGGAACAGATTAGGAACAGATTTGTCTGTTCCTGCTTAATCTGTTCCTGTTCTGTTCCTGTTCTGTTCCAAATTTTGAGAACAGAACAGGAACAGAACAGACAGAAAAATTTTGGAACAGGAACAGAACAGATTTTCTGTTCCGACTTTCAAGAACAGAACAGGAACAGAACAGATTGAAAAATCCTGGAACAGAAAAACGCTGGTAAGGACTAAGGACAACCCCCAAAGTGAAGTACAAACTACAAACCCGAGAAAAGTATTTATTGAAGACAATAGACAATATGGCGAGCTGGCGTGATAACCACAACTGCCAAAATGTGGGAAATGCGTTTGCTTATAAATAGATGAAGGAGAGGAAAAGAGAAAAGAGGGAAAACAATGGCACCCTATCATTTGAGCGGTGATCATTTGGGCAGTAAAAAATTAAAAATGAAAATAAATCAACCAAAAAAAGCAAAAATCGAAATTTTTGGAAATTCATTTTGTTGCTCGCCGGTGACCCCCTCCCTTCTCACCCCCCCCCGAAAATTTTTCCTGCTGGCGGCGCCCTTGATTTGATTTGCCTACTAATCAGCTTGAAAAAAAACAATATTCCGAATTCACATCGAGCTTACCTAGACAATGGCGCGATGGCACAAACCCTCCACACCCAAAATACCGACACAAATTTATCAAAAATACAGGCATATAGGTTTCAAGAAAAATTTATTGATCTATAATTTTCAGAAATTTTCAAAGATCTTTGGTTTTACAAGTTCGGAAATTTTTTTGATTTTATTTTATTAAAAAAATAAAATGATTTAATTTCTCGAAAAATCATGCTCGTGATTTTCAAAAAATTTCACTGGGCTATGATTATCATATAATTTTTATAGGCAATGGGTTTTCCAAATTTCTTAGGCCGTAAATTTCAGAAAAATCCATAGACCTATGGTTTTTTTAAAAATTGGAAAAATTTATGAGTCTTGCAATTTTAGGAAAAATTCATAAGCCTTGGAAAAAATCATAGGTTTTGGGTTTTTCAAAAATTCTATTAGTTAGGCCTTAGTTTTATAAATTTTCATAGGCCTATGATTTTTAAATTTTTTTAATTTTTGCTTTTTTGTTTGATTTATTTTCATTTTTAATTTTTTACTGCCCAAGTGATCACTGCCCAAATGATCGGCTCCCTCAACTCAACTCAATTACAAATTACAATGGTGATACAATTGGCAAGGAAACATAATGCCAAGGAAATACAAATGAACAATATATTTGAATCACATATCACTGGCCACTATTACACTATAGCGATGGATAATCCACACTTTCAAAGGCCACTTTCGAGATCAAAGATGATCTTAACAAAAAAATTCACCAACATCCCCGACAAACCAGTTCAAGCTTGAGCATCTCCCCGATAGTCGTCGATCGACCGAAAAATCAATACCTGTAAAATGTGAAAACTTTAGATTTTATTATATCAAATTTCTAAAATAAACGGACCAAAATTTCGGTTGGCAACCGATCCATGATTTTGATGGGAAGTAAAAGACAGAAGTCTCACAGTTATTCCTCTGAATTATAAACACGGATTCTGTCAAAATGATATAAAACAAAAAAAAACAATTTTTGTATTATTAAATCTTGAGCAAAGATTGGATTTTTTAAACAAAATATCCACTTAAATAAAAATCGAGATATGTAATATATTATTTTGCAACTATAAATGGTTAAAATATCTTATTAGCAATTTATTTTTTAGAAAATTCGATAAAGTAAATTATGGAATAAATTGTTATTAAACACTTATATTGAAAGAATGAATGTTATGGGTTCACATTCACATCTTCTTTTTTAGTTTTAGTCCACCGACCTTATACCAAATGGAAAATAAAGAGACTTCAGCGCAGGCGCAGCTGCACTTTTTTATCGAAAATGATCTAGAAGTGTCAACAACTATGAATCATATCCTTTTTGTATTAACCGGTGCTAGCTAGGTATTATGGGCAAAACAGGGAGGGGGATGCAAACGATCAAAAAAGAAAAAAGGGGGGGGGNGGGGGGGGGCAGGGCCAGGGGTGGGCACTGGCCTGCTCTAGGGCAGCCCAGCCCGGATCTCAACAAAAAAAGCCCGGCCCGGCTCGTCGACTACCAGCAGGCCCGGGCACAGCCCGGGCCGGCCCGCATATAATCTGCGTAACAAAGCCATTGAATTCCAATTTTTATTTTAGCTCCTCGATTTATGACGCGAAAGCATGATGCATTAAAACATATTGTTGTCTGATTTCTTTTTCTCTGTTCATTCTACTGTTCTTATAGCAATTTATAATAAGGAATTCGCTTCATAAAATCGAGGGTTCAAAGCAATTCGATCGGCGCCCAATTTTCGTTTTAGGTCCGGAAAAAAATTTTTACCCAAAATTTCCAAAAAAATTTTTAAATTTTTTCAAAAAATTTTTGGCTGAATTTTTTTACCGTTTTTATAATCATATTTTTTTATCAAAAAAGCATAAAAAATAACAAGAAATACGAATTCGAATAATATATTTTGTCAATTCTAACACATTGAAAAAAATTTTAATCACCGAACAATTTTTCAAAAATTTTTAACTGAATTTTAATTTGATAATTTTTCATGTGCTAATAAAGATAGGTAATGTTCCCCCCCCCCCCCGCAATTTTGCCGATAAAACTTTTCACAACAAACCCTTATTTAGTTTGAGTTTCTATAAAAAATAAAATTCATTTCCTATGAGTGTCCGATAAAATTGAAAAATTTTCATTTTTTTTATTTTGAAGTATTTAAAATTAATTTTTTAATAAAAAATTTTAAAATATTTTTTTTTAATTTCATTTCATTTTTTATTAAAAATTTCAACATTTTGGGGCTGCGGTCAAAAAAATTTTCCCCTACCGGGCCTGTCCGGGCTTAGGCCCGGAAAAATTAAAAAAAAAGGTTCTTGCTCATCACCGGCCCGGTGATAACTTGATCCTTTCAGACCCAGTAGGGTGAAAATAAATAAATTTAAAAAATCGGGCACAGCCCGGGCCGGGCCCCATGCCCACCCCTGCTGGGGGGATAGTGTTCGGTGGGGAAACCGATTAATCAAAATACCCGAGGGTGCCGAACTACTAATTGGCTTAGGTCCTAGTGCATTTAAAAAGTGTCGATGTGTTCAAAACCGAAAATCGAGGAGAAGGACAGTGCGAGGTGGGCTAAATGAAAAATAGATCCCCAAAAAGAGGATACTTAAGATTTTAGAAAAGTTAAAAGTTGTTGAAAATGAATTTGAATTTTGTTAGCGAAATGTAATTACATAATGATAATTTGTCCATTTGTGCATTTACGCATAAATTAAACGAAAGATTTTTTACACGTTTATAATCAAATCATGGCCAACAACTTTTAATTAATATATTAATTTTATCACAGAACCGTGTCAATAAATTAGGAATACGAGAGCAGTCTATTTTGCCACCATCAACATGGACCGGTTGCCAAGCGAACTTTTGGTCTTTTTTAATTTTAATTTTAAAATCTAGCCTTTTCCACCGATGATTTAAGCTGATGATCTTCCGCCGTATCAATGACTTTCGCGTGATGCTCAAGCTAGAGCAAGTCTGTCGACAGTGGCGCCAACTTATGCGGGATCACGGGTGGAAACATGTCCGACAAGTTGCTTGTGGTCTGGACGGTTATATGCTCTCACCTCGGGTGACCAAATTCACACCGGACCGAGTTGTGCCGATTGGCGAGCATTGCGGCAACAATTTGGTCGAGTGCAGCTTCTACAGGATCACCATCGACTCCAACTTGGTTTATATTAAAAAATAAATAAAAAGAAATGGTTAAAAACAAGGTTTTAAAAATATTTTATTTGAAACTCGGAGAGATGATGAACATAGATAATGGAATAGCTAAACTGATCTTTGGCCAATGCATATGTAAATTGTTTAAACTTTTGATATTTTTAAAAAATTTTAAAACCATAAATTTCACTATATAACCAAGCAGAACAATAGGATGAATTAGTTATTCTAACTCCCACCACTAAATTCTATATTACATAGATGCGCCTAATCGCTGGGAATCTTACCGCATTGCGACACCTGAAATTTCATTCTTGTAAGTTGCAAGGATTGGATGAAAATGCGCTGGATCCATTCCCGGAGTTTTGCGCTCGTCTCCGCTCTTTGAGCTTCGCGATGGTAAGTTGGATTGGGATATTGGTGCGCAAGACGGCCAACCTCATCCCCTTTTATAATTCGGATCAAACAAAACCTAACAAAAGAATTCAATTTGGTGTCAAAAAAATAAACTACAAAAAGTACCTGAACTCATCCAAATTGGTAAATTGTGAAAAAGTTATGACCACAAAATTTTGGCTATAACTTTTTTTACAATGGGCCAATTTGGCTCGCTTTGTAGTTATTGTAATTTTTACTCTATTTTTACGATAAATTCGTATGGCGCGCAAATGACCGGACACGTTTGAAAGTAACTCATACGGGATCCGGGGGGGGGGGGGGGGGGNGGGTCGGAGGAAGAGTGGTCGACCACACCAACTTATGTCAAATTTACCCTAAATCTATGTTTGATGTCGCATGATGAATTCAATCATACAATGGTCGGTGGAAAATTTTGACCATTTTTAGGAAATAGTTCAATTCTTCAAAATTATCTCAGAAGGCCCCTATCGGCGGGGCTACCGGCGCAAGTATTTTTTGCTGGTTATACCTAACTCTCACTCTCTCCCGAAATGCTTTTCTGGTTAATTAAAACCAATTTATACAAATCACTTAAAATCGGATGTAATCATACATATATGTGGTGATATTACGGCCAAATTTATTTTCATTTTAGACAGCAATTTTAATTATTATTTTTTCCTCTCACTTTCGTGACTTTTCACACTTTCAAATACCTAGTTACCTTTCCAGGAGTACCACTCCCAGCTCTGCAACAACCTTTTGCACCAATTCTCCAGTCTCCGCCATCTCGGCCTCAACATTCCCTTTACTCCTCGCAATTACGCCAATGAACTCTCCGGCCATTTCTCGGCCAACCTCCGTTCTCTCTATCTCAACTGCATTGTGGCTCACAGGTAGGTACAGCATGTAGATCACAAATTCCGGATCACAATGGCCATAGTTTCCCAAAAAATTTTTGCCAAGAACCCCTTTGATCTAAAAATTAAAAAAAACACGCTAGGTCATATAATGACAGAAATAAGGTAAGGTATGTCCCCCACCCTCTTTAGGTTAAAAAGCATTTCTCATTAAAAACAATAAAAAGCTGTCCTAAGGAAAGTCCTAATAAGCTGTTTTTTGAATATACTATAAGTGTAATAATAGCCAGTGATATATGATTTGAATATTGCATTCATAATGTATTGTTTGGCATTGTGCCCTATTTCATAATTGTACGATTTGTATTGTCATCCATTGTAATTTCTTATTGTTCGTTAGTGATGATTTCCTTTCCCACCCTCATCACTGTGCATATATAAACCCGCCATTTCTCCCCATTATTCAGTTCATTCGGTCATTGTCTTTTCCCTTGCTTCATAAAAATATTCTTCCGTTCCATTTTCTCTTTGGGCAGCACTAGGGGTTGTCCAACAAACTAGTACTTGGTAGCACCGGATGGTTGCAAGCTATATAGGCTGCAACCGATCCACCCTCAACAGCAACAAAATTATTTGGAGTAAAGCTCCAAATAAATCAACTTCTACGGCTTCAGACCCGATAATGGTGAAAAATATCTACAACTCCAAGTTCAGTGATGATTCTCCACTATCAATGCAACTGCGCGAAACTGCACGCCGTAAGCTGAATCAAAATCAAGGACGGAGGGCTAGAGGCAATGAGCAACAAGGCACCAGTGATCAGTGGCATGTTGAGCATGCAACTGATCAAACACAGCTGGATAGCGACGCCGAAACCATTGCTCAGAAACCCAAAGCCAGATCTAAAGGATCAGCAAAAACGACGCCAGACTTAGCACAGACGATGCAGAAATTGATGGAGCAGCAAACAAGGATGTTGATGGAGCACCAATCACAGATGAAGCTTGAACAAAAGAAAATAGCAGAGGATCAAAATCATCGGATTGATCGTCTTGAGGATGCAATACACCAAATTCAGGTCGGTACCAGAAATTTAGGATTCGACCGCAACATTCAATCGAAAAACGATCAAAATTGTTACCCGGCAGCTGAAACAAAATCATATCGAAGTAATGACAACTGTTCGCCGATCAATAGCGAGTTATTGTTGCAACGGATTGCAGAGGCATCGGAGGGAGCGAGAGTTGCATCAGAGTGCACTCAGTTCGCTCAGATTCAAACAACTTTACAGACGTTGACCGGCACTGAAGGACGGACTAGGCTTAAGGCCTATTTTGCTGGATTTGAAGCAATCACGAACGGATGGAATTCTGAACAACGTGCTGTATTGCTCTCAACAAAAGTAGTTGGACAAGCAAGGATCACATTTGATGGATTGTCAGAAGAGGAGCAAAGCAATTATGCGCAGATTAAGTCTGCCATGATGAATGGAAATTCGAGCATAGAATCGCTACGGATTGCGGCGCAAAAAAGGCTGATGGACGGAATTACGCCACGCCCAAATGAAGATCTCAGAGAATTCGGAATGCGTCTTCTAGGAGCAGTCCGAGATGCGAATTTGCCAACAACATCGGAAGAAACAGTGCAGGAAACCGCATGCGCTTACTTTTTGCGAAGTATCAAAGACCGGATCATCGCAAGTTCACTCACTTTGATGAGAGGAACTGTACTTTATCATGAACTCATCGACAAAGCAGCAATCCTGAGTGAAAATTTGTCATGGTCTTCAAAGAATTGGCATGGAAAGAATTTGAACAGCGATCGCGAAGTTCAGGATTTTGAACGTTCAAAGCCGGATGATCCGCAAAAGCAAGAAAATTTCAACCACAATGGGGGTCGAAATTCTTGGAAACCGATGTATAACCCACCTTTTAAAAAGACTGGTGGGAACAATCAGCCTTTGGGCAATAGCCGGGAAAATGGACGCGGAAATGTACTTCAAAGCCCTGACAATTGTGCATTGCCACCAGAAGTCTATCAAAGCATAAGAGACAGTATGGATGAAGAAGGCCATATTTCGGCGATGACTGCAGCGATGCCTGGAGCCCAAAAGACAATTTTTGGTGCTCCTACAGGGAGAACCCTTACCACCCACGTCGAAATACATGGCATGACAGTCCTATCACTCGTGGATAGCGGTGCCAATATGAACACAATCACGAAGTCATGCTTGGCAAAGATCGCATCTAAAGCCAAATTGCAGCTTGAGGAGATGAACATGCATCCACCTTATCATGAAAGATCCAAAATCGCAAATACGGGTTCAATGCAATTTCTAGCTGGAGTTTCACTACCAGTATCTAGACTCGGGCTAGATCCGGTATGGGTTGAGTTCCATGTTCCAGAAACTGCTCAACCATTCCCCATCATAATTGGGACGGCAGCTTTGGGTTCATTGGGCTTCAAAGTGCTTGACACGTTAACCGCAGTGGATATGCTCACCTCAACAAAGTATACACAATCTCAAGAACAAAATGCGATCATCGCCTCAGTCTTTGCTGACGTGTCTATTAAGCCATTTGCTGAAGGTTTGGTGAAAGTCAAGAGCGAAAATCTTCCGGACGGTGATTATGTCTTCACAAACTCGGTAGAGCCGGGTTCCGACGCAGTTGTATCTGTCAAGGACGAAAAGTTCGACATTCCTTTACGGAATACAGGAATTCTGAAGATCGAATGTCCTAAGGGTATGGTACTTGGGGACCTTACTCCGGTGGAAAAGAGCCTTGAGGGGGAAGAAATACTGTCGCAGACGACCGACATTCATAGCCAACGCGATCGTTGATGATCGTACGAAGACCCTGCTACAAAAGATCAGTATTTCTGAAAGATCCGCAGAAGAAATTCAGGAAGTTGAAGCACTTTTGGACGAATACAATGATGTTTTTGCCCTCTCCGACGAAGAATTGGGTCAAACACCTGCCGTACAACACAAAATCGAATTGACGGACTCAAACCCGATTCGGGTTGCGAGACGTCCCGTTCCATTTGCTTTGCGCGAACAAGTGGCGAAAATGGTTGACGATTATCTTCAACGGGGGGTAATCCAACCATCATCATCTCCATATTCAAGTCCGGTGACCATTGTCAAAAAGAAAGATGGAAGTTTGCGATTCTGCATAGATTATAGACGGTTGAATGCAGTTACCAAGAAGGATGCCTATCCAGTTCCAGACATTGATTCGATGTTGCTATCATTCGGAAAACGAAAGTATTTCTCATCACTGGATCTGCTCTCAGGATATTGGCAAGTGAAAATGGATCCGGCCAGCATGGAAAAAACTGCATTTCCGACGGAACAGGGGCTTTTCGAATTCACCGTCATGCCATTCGGGTTGACGAATGCGCCAGCAACTTTTGAACGTCTGATGGAATGCATTATGCGTGGTTACATCGGGAACTTCGTGTATGTGTACTTAGATGATGTCCTTGTCGCTTCGGAGTCATGGACAGATCACATCGAACATCTCAGGAAGGTCTTTCAACGTCTGAGAGAAAATCGATTGAAACTCAAACCTAGCAAATGCAAGATATTGGCCGAACAAATTGAGTTTCTCGGTCATAAGTTGACGGGCGAGGGCCTAAAGATGAATGACGAAAAGGTCAAAGCAATTAAGGAATTTCCTACGCCACAAAACGTCAAAGAATTGCAACGATTTCTCGGCTTGGCAGGCTACTACCGCAAATTCATACGAGGATTTGCGATGATAGCGCGGCCATTACATAATCTCTGTGGTAAAGCCACATGGGAATGGTCAGAAGAAAATCAAACAGCGTTTGAGACGTTGATTTTGAAGATCTGCGAAGACGTCACGTTGAAACTCCCCGATTTCCAGGCTGCTCGGGACAATCCTGATCGACCATTCATGATCCAAACAGACGCGAGTAAACTCGGTTTAGCCGGTATACTCAGTCAAAAGGACGAGGAAGGACACATAAGACCAATCTACTTCGTCTCCAGACTTTGTCAAGGCGCAGAATCACGATATGCGGCCACGGAGCTTGAGGCTCTGGCATTGCGGTTTGCTGTGCGGAAATTTGGTCCGTACATCATTGGAATGAAGGCAATCGTCGAAACCGACCACTCCGCATTGGTGCAAATGTTCACCAACCCGAAAGATTGCGGAAGCAGTCGAATCAACAAGTGGGCAATGGAAATTTCCTCGAAATTCAACCTGGAGATACACCATAAATCTGGGAAAAGCAATGCAGCTGCTGACGCATTAAGCAGAAACATCGCCATCACCAATCTGTTACTCTCTACACAGGCTGAAATTCCACTCGGGGGAAAAATCAGTCGAGAAAAATGGATTGCTGAACAAGAAAATTGTGAGTTTGGTGATGTATTAAAGTACATAACCAACAGAGAACTTCCGCTCGAGGTCTTGAAAATACAGAAGGCGCTCGGTAAACTTGGACAATTCTCAGTTATCGACGGATGTCTTTACTTCACGGATCCAGGAAACAATGAACCACGACTCGTCGTACCTGAAAAATACTGCAAAGAAATTTTTCATGAAGCCCATGCAGGTCCTATAGGGTCCCATGCGTGTGGTCAACGGATTTACGAACAGATGAAAAGGAAATTCTTCTGGACGAACATGCGTGCTGATTGTGTAAAATGGTCGCTAAATTGCCCCATCTGCGCTTTTTGTCGCGAACCGAGGAAGAACACTCCACCGCTGCAACCAATCGTGGTGACTCGACCATTTGAATTGGTTTGTCTCGACATTCTACAACTCGGACTTACACCTGATGGCAACAAGTACGCGCTTGTGATAGTGGACCATTTCACGAAATATCTCATTGCTGTTCCGCTGCGTACGAAATCTGCAGACGAAGTCGCGAGGGCATTCGTTGAGCGCGTGCTCTTGATCTACGGTGCGCCGATGAAGATTCACTCGGATAAAGGCCGAGAATTCACGAATACTACAGTCGATCATATCTGTAAGGTTATGAACATCGAACAAAGCACCACTGCCGGGTATAACCCGAGAGCAGTTGGAATTGTCGAACGTGCAAATCGCGAAATAATCACGATGCTTCGGAAAAAGTGCGTCGTGCCGGCCGAGTGGGATATTCGATTACCATTCATCACTTTCGCGTCCATTGTGGATCCTAGTCTTTACCCATACCAATATCTTGGCATCGATGAATACAAAGCTGTCGTTGCTGAAAATACTAAAAACATGATCGAGCATGTTAAGCATGAGCTCGAAAAGGCACGACAAGAATTTAAGAAGTACTATGACAAGAATAAAAAGGTCATTGTCGCAAAGTATCAGCTTGGCGAACGTGTAATGCTTTACGATCCACGAGTAAAAAATAAGTTGGACTGGCATTATCAAGGGCCTTATCGCATAGTTGACCTTGAAGGTAACAATGCAAAAGTTCGCTTAGTCGATCGGCCTAATGGTAAGTGTGATTGGGTCCCGGTTGATCGCCTTTGTGCCATCCCGGAGGGATGTGAACTTCCACCAGGGGGAGGTAAAGTACGCGAGCGACTTATAGGGCATAATAATTGTTCCGATTCGGGAACTTCTTGCTACAAAGTTGGGTTGAGCCCAATACACTTCTTCCATGATGTCTCGGGTGTGCTCAATTTCGCCGTGCCGATGATCTGGTTGTGTGCTGATGATCCAGATGTGTCTACGGACCTAGATGTCTAAGAAATCGGCGCGTGGAAGCACCTCAATAGAAGGGGGGATTGTAATAATAGCCAGTGATATATGATTTGAATATTGCATTCATAATGTATTGTTTGGCATTGTGCCCTATTTCATAATTGTACGATTTGTATTGTCATCCATTGTAATTTCTTATTGTTCGTTAGTGATGATTTCCTTTCCCACCCTCATCACTGTGCATATATAAACCCGCCATTTCTCCCCATTATTCAGTTCATTCGGTCATTGTCTTTTCCCTTGCTTCATAAAAATATTCTTCCGTTCCATTTTCTCTTTGGGCAGCACTAGGGGTTGTCCAACAAACTAGTACTTAAGTATTATTTATATTTACATTTTGACTTGACGTTATCTCATGTGAAACTCGCGTAAAACTGTTGTTAGCTCAATTCTGACTTCGGAATCGTTTTCCATATCCTTGAAACCATTTGAATAAAAGAAATAGATGAATTTTATAAGATAGAATTTTAAATTTTTGATACAAAGGGGAGGGGGAAACCTTACTAGTCTTATTATAGATCTCATAGTGGAGGCTAACTTTAACTTGTAATCCCTTCTATTTTTGAATTAGGTAGAAAATATCCCCGATCCAGTTGGGGTCAATTTGACACGAACAAAAAATCTTGACTTATGGCCAAAGATATGGCCATAACTTTTTTACCACTTGGAAAATTTGGATGGACTCTTTTGTTATTTTGTAGCAGACATTCAAGAGAGCTGAAAAATCTATAGTTCTAAAAAGTTATGAGCAGTATAGTGTCGCTCGCGACGAATTGGCCCATTCCCTACTAGAGATCAGCTTTGGAAAAAAACAAAAAAAACCGTGGTATTTTGAACTTGCAAACTGAAATCGGGTTTGCTTTTTAAAATTTAGGATAAATAAAATTATTGATGACTAAAACTTTCAGTTTGGACCAGGAACAAATGCTGGCAAATGTACAGACAGCCTCTCCCGGGCTCAAAGCTCTCTTCTTGAACTTCATTACTATCACAGAACCGATGTTACTTCATATCTCTGAAATGAAAAAGTAAGTAATTTGCTGTTTTGGCTTATTAGAATTTGACTAAAATCGAAAATTTACCAAAAAGATTTTAGAAGTTTTATAGAAATTTGACCAAGGGAGAGAGGGGTATTAAGGGAGAGACTAGATCCCATACAGCAATATGATAATAGCCACTTTGGTCTAAATCCCGGATTTTTTTTGAAACCTTATAAAGGCTTTCTGGCGAGTTTTCAACTTCCAAACTTTTAGCCTTCGTTGTCTGCAAATGCGGTTCTTCGACAATTCTGATTTGTTCTGCTCATGTTTGGCCAATTTGTCACACTTACGTGCCCTACAAATAACCCTCAATATTCAGGTCAGAATTTTTTGCTGGAATTTCAATAGTTCCTTATTGGATTCCGATTTTTCAATTCATTTTTCTAATCCAGCTATTACTCTTAATTTGTTCTTCAATATAGTCTTACTTTTTCCTCCTCTCTCTTGTTTGCTATTCGCTATTTTTCTACCATTTTTTTAAATTTTAATTTCAGCAACTTCCGGGTCTATTTCGATCCCAGCCCTTCCGTCATCTTTTCCATCTGGGTATTTTCATTTTGGCCGTACCTTCTGACAACTTCGAATCCATTGGTCTCCTGTCCAAAACTGCGCCCAACCTTCGTTCTCTCAGTTTGAACAGCATTAATGGGACTCCGTGGAAGTTGCTCAACGAAATTGGATGCCAACTGTTGAAGACCGTCCACAACAGCAATTTGGAGGTGCGAGCTGAACCCATAGCATAAGCTAACCCCAATTTTTTATTTTGTATAAAAATGGACTTTTTAAACACAAACATGGGAATGGAAACCAAGCATCCAACCCGTTTGCTTGGGAGGTCTACAACTTGAATTGTAACTTGCAAGACTTTTGGTTAATCAAAATAATCAAAACACCATCCAAAAATATGTAAACATCTTGAAATGTCTAGCGATCTTTGGCCGTGTTCGGATTCGGATGAATTAGTTGAAATTCACTTCTTTACTTAAATCAACAATTTTGGGATTGGAGCCGTTGTTAGGGTCAATTGCATTATTAAATGCAACAGAGTAATTCGACCATGATGAACTTTCATATTGGGTGAATAATTCTAAATTTTACAAATACAGCAATGCAACAGCTTTTTTGAACCTTCTCAGTTGAATTATTTTTTATTCAAAACATTTTGGCTTTTAAAAAAGAAAAATACCTACTGTATGAATCTCGAGTTTGGGGAAAATTTGTCTCGAGCATCAATAGCGCTCATTTCAGGACCGTCGCTATTTTTGTGTTTCGTAAATTTAAGGATTAACTTAAGGAATCTTCCCCTCCATATATCGCAATTTTGTTAAAAAATTAGAGCCTTTTGCATTTTTATTTTGCAAAATTTTTTGGCCTTGACGTCCACCGCTCTACTACTTTATCTCATTTCTCAAGGACTTACCTCTGACCCACTTGCACATGTTGTATTCCACCAAGAGTCCTGTCCTGACTTGGATGGGTGGTAGTTCCGATGCTGGGTCTTTAAAAAAGGCCCAATGTGGCCAGTCTGGCCGAAAACTTATTTGTTAGACTTGTTAGACAAAAAATATAAAAAGTAAAATTGTTCAGAATTTTATGCTGATTCAATGATATTTATATTTTTTCGAAATTCGGCCAAAAAGGTCGAAATTTTGTCGAAATACTGAAAAATGGTGTTTTTAGGGGTTATTTCGAACTTTTGCCGAATTTCGAAAAAATAAAAATACCATTCGAATCATTATAAAATTCTGAACAATTTTGCCTTTTAAACTTTTTGTCTAACAAGTCTAACAAAAAAGTTTTAGGCCAGACTGGCCGCATTGGGCCTTTTTTAGCGCTCACATTGGTCCTTTTTAAAGACCCAGCACTGATAGTTCCACATTCGTCATTCCGCACAATCTGGCTTTATTAATCATCTGCTTTTGGAGTTTGTTAAAGTTAAAATTATTATGGCACAAACTTTTTCAAACATGCAACTTTTTTATGCACAAATAAATACTTCCAAAATGAAATTTTATTTACATATACCTATTTAGCACTTGAATGTGCCTTGTGCATCGTTTACCATTGCGGGTATAGAGCAGCTAATCCGACTCTGTCCAGTTTGTTTTCTCCATTCATTTTTTAAAAATTATTTAACTGTGATAAATTTAACCCCCAGAATCTGCACTCAATCAGTGCATGCACATCATCGACTTGGGAGCCTCATTCGTCCGAAATTGCCGACTTGCAGCGTATTGTGGCGGATCAATGGCGCGCAGGCACGCGGAAACACGTGCCACTTCGGGTAAGGTTGGTTGCTAGGTCATTTGGTAGAAAAGTGAAATATAGATGGTAAAAATAGATTTTTACGGTTTTTATTCAAAATTCCCCCGGTGGCGGATTTGGGGTTTTACGTTTACGGGGAGGGAGGTGCAGTGCAATCTCTCCCCAAGTCCAAAAAATAAAAAAATATATGGTATCTGAGGAAATGAAGAGAAAAAATCGAACATTTACAAAAAAATGTCCAATTTTCTAAAGAAATGATCTGAAATTTTTTTTCTCCATAAAGAAAAAGTGCCCGGTTTCCTTAAGAAATGGGCTTAATTGTTCTCCGACGACCCTATCAGTTGCAGCTGGCTCCCATAAATTTTTTTTGGCTGATAGGGTATACCCCCCAAGAAATCCTAGATCCGCCCCTACTGGTCCGCCCATGACTTTGTTCTTTAGATCTGGTTACTTGAGGAGCATGACCATGCGATTTCATCTTCCGCCGTCTGGCAAGACCCTTTTCTGTCCATCCGCCATGCTGATAGTGCTTTTGTCCCAATAAATCCGGTGTTGAGCACGTTGTTACGGGAGGAAGTGTTCAATGGCTATGACGACGGAAGGACACCGTAAGTTTGATTTTTTGGGGCATTGAAAATGTGTAGACCTGAGCTCTCAAGAAAATAAAAAATCCTCTTTTAAAGGGTGCTTTTACGAGTTTGGATTTGATATTATTACTATTTAGGCCCAATCTGATGAATTTGACCATGAGCAATATAGCGTCTTTTTGAATGAGTATTCGATCCTTAATTTACTCTTCGCCACCGGAAGCAATTATAGACAACTTTTTTTGGGCTATTTTTATATTAAAAGATTTCTTCGATGAACTGTTAAATTGCTAATTCATTATTTTTAAGCTCTTTCGTATTTGACTACTTTGATGGTCAGTGTGGACCGCGTATGTCAATGTCAAGCAATGATCTCGTGATTTTTTGATCATTTTTAGAAAATAAGGAAAGTTCTTTTTTTCAATTAATGTAAAATTTGTCCTTTCAACCAATACTTAGAATTCTCAGACATCGATCATAAAATCAGGAATTTACATTTTGAAGTCAAATGCGCCTCCGGCTGAATGATGATCCGGACCATTCTTCCATAAATTATTAAGAAAATTGGTACTTGTGTCGTTTAGGCCCCCACAAACTTTTTTTGAATAAATGGCTTCTAATCATCACGAAACTTGGCTTAATGCATATTTTAAAGCAACATAAACATAAAAAGGATATTATTTTACTAAAATCTATGATTTTATCACTTGATTTTGGTGTTAGTTGGGTTTTGTGCCCCCTTTTTCAACAAAAATTTTCTTTACGATAAATCATCTAAAACGTCTTATCCGGTTTAATTTTTGGTGCATCAATTTTGACATAATGCAATATCAGGGGTCGCAAGTCGGCTTTTTTAAAGCATTTGGCTATTTTAGGGGGTCCCATGCTTGGAAAAAAGTGCTTTTTTTAAAGCATTTGCTTTATTTTGGGGTCTGAACGAATTTTTCTCAAAATTCCCTTGAAAATCCATAAAAAAGAACGGATTTTTAAAGAAAAAAACCTGTATTTTCAAAAATTTTCTCCGGCGGCCCCTATCGGTACCGCCGCCACCTTCTATCATACAAATCCAAAATTTGATACATTTTTATTTGGAGTTGGAATATGATAGCGATTAATAAATTCGTAATTATTCATATTTGCATCATTTTAGCTTAAATTTTTTATTTACATTAGTCACAGAGATTTACAAAGTTTTATAAAAATTGCTTTTTTTCGAGCAATTGCCCCAGCGAAATGCTTTTTTTAGAGTCTCGGATGCTTTTTTTCAGAAAAAAACTTGCGACCCCTGTGCAATATGGACATCAGTCAGAATAGACGTCAGAATCGGATTCAGCGTCAAAAGTTTTCCATTGAGGGTTGTTTTTAATTAATTTTCCAAAGCAAAATTTATTCGAACAAAGAGGGAGTACAAACCCTACTATCACCAAAATCAAGTGATAAAATCGTAGATTTTTTAAACATAATATTGTGTTTATGTTTAAGATGCTTTAAATATGCATTAAGCCAAGTTTCGTGATGATTAGAAGCCATTTATTTAAAAAAAAGTTTGTGGGGGCCTAAACGACACAAGTACCAAGAAAATTAAATTGTAAAAGCCATGTCGATTCAAATCTGATCATTGAACAGCGAATTTTGATCATTTATTCATCTTCTTCATCGTCGTTGGGCTCACAATCTGGTGTTGACATAATTGTGCAACGCCTTCTTTTTAAAATGTCTAGTGAAAACTATGAAAAATTTTACTTCATTGTAAATGAAAAAAATAAAAAGGATAATCGATTTGCACTTTGTAACTAGCAAAACTAAAAAATTATTTGCTTACATTGATGGCAGCGGGCTAATAGGTAGATTAATAAAAAAAACATTTAAAAATGCATTTCTAATGTTCATTTAAGCTCAAAGCATAACGCCATAAGTTAAGCCGGCAAATGTTTTGTTCAAAAAGTTTGGCATCTTTTTGTTTTCTAATGCAAAGCAGGGCTGCGTCGGATGATCCGAAATCCGATATCCGTTATCCGAAATTTGATGTTTTTCTTGATCCGAAATCCGTTATCCGATCCAACGATTTTTGGGCTGATCCGATCCGATGATCCGATCCGAAGTTTTCGTTGATCCGACGCAGCCCTGATGCAAAGAAAATAGGCAACAGAGGGTAGAGGTAAAATACAGATTTGTACTGTATGATCTAAAATAAATTGACTACATTGGAATTTGGCCAAACCCAATTAACCATAGCCCAAAGAATTTTGTATTAATTAGCTTTTAGAGTTGGCATAAATAATTTTGTTTTTGGTAGGTCATTTCATTTGATGAATCGAGATTAACCTATTTTGCTGGACTAATAAATTGTAACCTATCTAGCATCCACCGCAGGGAATTGCTTTAGCGGCTAATGGTCAATGGCTTTTTGTTGGCCATTGGATGGTTGGATGAATGTCATTATCATTATGTCCAGCACAAGACAAAAAATCCAATCTCCTTGGTAACATGTCAAAAATATTTTTCGGAAGTCGAAACCCCAGTTCCAAGCCATTTAGGAAGGGCATGTACCCTTTGTTTGGTTCACTGTAGTCGCAGTTTGAATGATCGAATATACCCATATAGCATGGTAATATTTATATAATTTTTTTAACTTTTAGATATTATGCAATAAAAATAATAATATTTTGAAATTATTTGGTGCATCAAACATGAGCATAGGCAGATTGCCAGACGAAATTTTGGTCAGTTTTCCCTGAACAAAAACCCAGACTTTTTTCCGTTTCAGCTGATGATTTTTCGCCGAATCGATGACTTCCGGCAAATGATCAAGCTTGAACGGGTTTGTCTTCGGTGGCGCAAAATCCTGCGGGACCACGGGTGGAAACATGTCCGACATGTTGTAAATCGTCGAAGTCGTGATGGACTTACGGCGGACAAATGGGTTGTGCCTATCGGCGGGCTTGGCGGCAACAATTTGGTCGAGTGCAGCTTCCATCATTTGGCCATCAATTCAAACTTGGTCTGTGAACTCTTTTTTAATGTCTGGCAACTTATAAAAAGAAAGAATTTTTATAATTCCCAGTTATTTAATATGAAATTAGTTAGATTAATAGAAATTTTAGACCTTTTAAGTTAAAGGCTCACTTGATAAATTGTATACGATTTTGGGACTAGGATTTTTTTTCATCATAAAAAACAATTTTTTGTGAATTCTCTTAGAGATATGAGAAGGATAAAAAGGAATTCGGAATAAGTGCTTTTAGGAGTATTTTTTATTTATCCTTTTTCTTCATAGAAAATTCACTTTTAGAATACCTTAGGAACAAAAGGCGATGATGGCCCGATAATCTAATATTTATGAAATTTTTATTCTTTTTTGAGAAAACTGATAAAATATTAATTCAGAACTTCCAGATGTATTTAATAGATTTGTGCTTTTTTACCTGTTTTTACCCACTTATACGAAATTTTTTATATAGGAAAAGGAGGTCTATTTCAAAATTTTCTCCTGCGAACTCTATCGGGTCCGCCGGCACCCCATAAATAAATTATCTAAAAGCACTTCTATTGTTGATAGTCAATTGATCCCAATATTCTCTTGGCTATCAAAATTGTTGGAAAAATTCTTGCTGATAAGAAATAGCATCTGTTTGGTGAAATTTTGCTTTCTAAAAAGATGTCCTTATTTTGACCCCCAAAAACTTTGATTTTGAACCTATTATGTACTAATTTTATTGTATTGGGTCATGGAAGCCCTTATTTCATACTAAAGAAAGCTTCCTGCCTCGCCGATAAAAGTTATGAATTTTTTTGAATTAATTTTCTGATGAAACAGCTCTTAACTTAAGGGGTGCCTGTCGGTACGAGTTTTAGGGCAAAAAGTGGGGTCATACTTCGTACTCGTACCGGCCCTTTTTGACTCCTCGTACTTCGTACTCGTAGTAGAGTATGAGTACGAAGTACGAGTGCAAACACTGCTCTTAAGCAGTCTATTTACCATATTTTCTCAAATTTAGGTAAATATTTTAAATAGTATAAAGTATAAACCCCTATGAAAGGTGAGCCTGGTTCTGATATTATCAAATACGCTAATCAAATCAAGTCAAATCTGAATTATCCCTTATACTTTACAGATGTTTCTTCTCGCTGGAAATCTTCGCGCACTTCGGCATCTGAACTTTTATTGTTGTCGATTGGATTCGCTGGATGAAAACGTGCTGGATCCATTCCCGGAGTTTGGCGCCCGTCTCCGCTCTTTGACCTTTTACCGGACGGTTAGTTGGGTTTCAAACTCCGAGATTTTATTCGGGATTCGAGATAAAAATCCCGAAATGGCCAATCCCGAGCCCGAAGCTGGGATCCCGAACTTCAGAATTAATCCTGGCCAGTAGCTCGAAGAATTTAAAAAAAATTGTCTATGAAAATGAGAAAAATTTTGAAAATTTTCTTTTGAAATTTTGCAGGTTAATTAGGCTATATTTGATTAAATTAGCACATTTTTGAGACAGTTGAATTTTTTGCTTAAATTTTTGCATTGTTCTCAAATCCCGATTTTTGTTCGGGAATTCGGGATAATACAGATTCCGAAATTTGACCGGGATCCCGATCTCGTGCAATCATAATATATATCCTTTTTAGAAATACCATCTTCAACCTTCAATTGGCAACAACTTTTTGCGGCATTTTCCCGGTCTTCGACACCTCTGTCTCGACTTTCCCTCCCAGCGAAATCCCAATTATGCCAACGAGATCTCTCGCCATTTCTCCGTCCATCTCCGTTCTCTTTATCTCAACTTCCTTG